>MU858911.1:0-114007 GCA_033297175.1 Cladorrhinum sp. PSN332
TTGTTGTTGTTGTTGTTGTTGTTGTTGTTGTTGTTGTTGTTGTTGTTGTTGTTGTTGTTGTTGTTGTTGTTGTTGTTGTTGTTGTTGTTGTTGTCATGCGTCTTTTTGTCTTGAATATCACCTCCCCTGGCTCTGACCGTAAACATAAGGCTCGCCGCGTGCGACCCCAGACAAGTCGGCACTATCCAACATCCTCGTGAAGGTGGTCATGTCGGTATATCTCCTGTCATTCCCCGTTTCCGGTGTGCGATCTGGCGTGATGTTCGGGTCGGCAAACACGTTGATGCTGACTGAACTCGGTTCCCTCCCCTGCCGAGGCGTCTGCGGCATCAGCATGTCTTCGTAGTAGTCGTCGTCATTGTTGTTCGGCATGGCGGGCATGCGTGCGTATTCAGACGGGACTTGTGGGGAAGGGCCGTAATTCGCTGGTGGCGGCGATGGTCCCCCGTAGCCGTATGCCACGCTGCTCATTCGAGCGGCTGGTGGCTGTCTGGGCATCATGCCTCCGTTATTTGAGGAGCCGGGGGAGAAGAACATTGAGTCGTCGTCTAGCATTGCGCCTGTTACGGAACCGGGGTCGTTGTCATCGCTGAAGCTGTTCTTCGCCGCAGCTGGCGGTGGCACTCGCGCAAAGTCAGTTCGCAGGGTGCTATTTTCTTGGACGATCGGTCCGCTGATGATGTTGCCGAAGGAGGAGGTTGATCGAGAGAGTTTGAGGGGGCTTCCGGACTTGCTGTTAGTGGTTGCCGCTTTCCTTTTTCTTATGAATATGAAGGCCAGAACGGCAATGACAATGAGAATGACGGCTCCGGCTGCGGCGCCGCCTGCAATCCCCGCGATCGGTGGGCCGGTAGGTTCAGGGGAAGCCGATGTTGTGCTTTCATCGCTGTCTGCTGATCTCGTGCCGGTTGGGGCCGCGGTTGTTCTCGTGCCCGTGTTGGTCGGACCTGAAGTGCCGGTGCTCGTCGAACTCGGCCTTGCTGTTGATGATACGCCCGACTGGACTGGCGCGACGTTCTGGTTTGCGTTGACGACGCATTCGTTATTTTCGCAGCTGTATCCAAACGGGCAGCACTGCGCGCCGCATTTAGGGAGAGTTCCCTTGAGAGCAGTCGTTTTAATAACGGAATCGGGGTTTTTTTGCCCGTCTTGCAGGGTGATGTCGCATGGGAGCGGCTCTATCTTCCTGCAGGTCGACCCTTGTGGGCAGCACAGAACGGTCGTACCTCCGGCGAGCGAAATGCATCTCTGGTTGTTGGGGCAGCAAAAGAAGCCCGGAAGGCCTGAAATCCCACATGATTTGAAGTTCTGAAAGCAAGTATCCTGCCTCCTAAATATTTCGCTTGCTGGTATGGCCAACACTCCTGTTAATAGGGCGGCAAGCGCGGCGACTCGGAGCGTTAGCCTGCTCCCAGGCATCCTGTTGACGCACCACTCCCTCTGCTATTATAGGCGGGGTTGTTGTCGACGATGCTGCTCAAGCTGCCGTATGCTGAAGTCGCGTTGGTGCTGTAAAGTCAAGATTGAGGGTATAATAGCATGTGACAGACAAAGTGACAAAGCAAATGTCAAAGAATAAAAAGAAGCTGGCTGTCTGAAGAAGAACTCTTCAGACTATGACTCGGCGTGTGGGCAAGGAAAGAACTTGACAATAAACTGCCAGGGTCATTACGAATAATAGACGAAAGGAGATTATCCACAAGACGACAAAGCCCACTTGGAAGGGAGGAGCAGGAAGGGGGAAAAAAAGGCCATGGACCAAGGTTCCCGGCGCGTGGTGAGTGTATATCAAGAAACAAATCCCGACCCTGGGCTTCCAAAGCAGTATGGATGACGCAGACGCAGGGTCCGATTAGCTGGCCGGGCAGAAAGAAGCCCATGTCCAACCGACCAGTCGGTGGTGGAGTAGCGACACCTTCAACAGGCGGCCCATGGCAGCCATGGAATCTTTCTCGATTGTGCAGCTAGGACTGTTTTGAAGATGGAGCACCTGCAGACGTCCTGTGGCCCATCCGGCCGCTGGGAAACGTGCATTCTCTCATCGACAAGTCTCCAGCAAAAAGATTTGGGCGGCTGAGAGGTCGATTGTGAAGCGCCGATGACCTGTCGAACGACCATATGACCCTGCACCAAAAATGAGTGGTGTGTGGTCAAAGTTGAAAGAGACGTTTTTTTTGGGGGGGCGTTTAAAGAGATGCCAGAACAGGCCGCGGCCACAGATATGATTGGACGGCCAAGTTTGACAGGGGTGCATGAATGCTATTTTAAACCAACCGTTGGGCAACTTGGGCTGTCTCTCTGTAAGTCAGCACGGGCCATCCCCACCTTTTCCCCCTTGACGCCGAGAATACCGTGTAGTGTAAGCCCATGATTTTCACTTGGTCTCGGCACTTCTTCAACCTCTGCAACGAAAATCAGATGCAAATGCATCATGGTCCGAGATCTTCAACCCGCATTCAGATCATTCATCTGGTCATACACGTGTAAGAGGCCTCACATTTGATCCACCCTCTCTGCCCTGCCGTGGCTGTGAAGAGTTCAGCGCGCTTGATAGCGGCCGCTGCCGACTCGTCATCACAATCAATGTTCTCCATGGCGGCGCGGTCCGATATTCCCATGCAAATAATCATTCTTTGCCGCCGTAAATCATCTCAACACTAAGGCAATTAGCTTTCATGAGGGGAAGGTATCACATACCCCAAAAGTGGTACACGTACAATGAATGCTTTGTGTACCCAAAAGATGAGAGTTGACCCGCGTGGCCGTTTCACAGGGCCGCTAAATCACGGGCCCGGAAGCCCGCCCGCGAGGTGACTTTGTTTCGCGCCACAGTCGAAACAGCCCTTTGGGTCCAAGACCTCGCCGTAGGGCTAATATTCAATGACATTTATGATATCTCGGTCCTCTCGGTCAGAGAGACCACATTTGACTGGGAAAACCTTCCATGTCACAGGAGACAAAAGCTAAAACATGCCATCGTCGGAGACGGAGACATTGTATTTCCGTTGTTCTGGTTAAATTGCCTTCTTTGTTCTCGGTGCATTTGCCTCGGACTGAACGACGCTGCTGGCTCAACAGAAAAGTGACAGAAAAATGTAATCCGAGCCCTTCCCCCATCCCGAACCCACTCAACGCCCAGTAGTTGCTTATGCACGGGTATCTTTTCAAAATTCCAGGTCCCTCCTTTAAAAATCCATCCAGTATACAGATACAGTATTTTAACTCTCACATCCATTACTGCCCTTCCATAGCCCTTCCACCACCACCACCTCCTCCTCTCCCCCTCCTAGGCGCAGCAACCCCAATCCTCTCATCCCTAGTCTGCCCCACCCCCCTCGTAATTCTAGCCTCAGGCGTCACAGCAGCGATCCCCCTCCCCACAGCAGCCGCAGACGCCGCGCTTCTCAACCTAGTCTCCCTCACACTCGTCGGAGGCGGACCCATCCCCATCCCCATCCCCATCGGCGTACTAGCAGTAGTAGTAGTGGCAGTAGTGGCAGTCTCCTGCGATCTCTCCCTCGCGCCGCGGCGCATCACAGGCGGAGGCGCCGCCGCATTCCTAACATTGTGCGTCGGAGTCTCCTGCTGCTGCATCTGTCTCTGCTGAGATTGTGACGGCACCAACACGCTAGAATCAATATCCATCTCGTCCTCATCAAACTGCCGGTCTTGTTGTTGTTGTTGTTGATTCTGTCTCTGCGCAAATAATATCCCAGAATTTGATACAACCCTTGCTTGATGTTGCGCTCTCGCATAATACGACACTTCTTCTTCTTCTTCTTCTTCTTCGTCGTCGTCGCCCTCTTCGCGATCAGAAGGAGAAGGTGAAGAAGAGAATTTATGTTCTGGGGGTGAGGATATTCCTCCTCCCCCTTCTTCTTCTTCTTCTTCTACTTCTTGTGCGAGTGAGGAATCTTGGTTATAACATCTCGCTTCGGGAGGCGAAGACGGGACCAATGTTCGTCTCCGAGCAGAGGTCGCTGTGGCCGGTGTGGAGGAAGACACGGATATCCCTCTACGGTGTTCGCGGACTGGTTGGTGGTGCTGTTGCTGCTGTTGCTGCTGTTGCTGCTGCTGCTGCTGCTGCTGGGCGGCGAGGACAGCAGCTTGGTGCTCCGCTATTCGCCTTCGGTCGAGCATGCGATCTTCATAGTCTGCAATGTCCTCGGGTGTTATGGTGAGAGTTGTTAAAGGGCGGCGGAGCATTTTGGAGGCGGCGGCGGTTATGAAGGGGAAAATTAGGAATTCGAATTCGAAATCGTAGGTAGGGTTAGATGCGCTTTGCGACTTGCGGCTTGCAACTTGCGATGCGACGACTTTGTTTACTGATTGCGGGGCAATCGTAGGTACATACTTGTACTACAGTACATAGGTGGATGGTGGGGTGGTCGTGGTCGTGTTGAAGTCGGCGCAAAATCTTGGAGGGATTTGAATTTCGCTAGACAGGTATAGAAGGGATTGAAATTAATACTTCCAGTAATATTATCAGAAAATAAATGTTGGTAGGTCGGCCGCTGCGGTTGCGATAATCGGTGAAGCTGAGCTGCTGTTTGTTTTCTTATCGAGACGCGCCCTTATCGACATCCCCAGCGCGTGTTGGAGTTGTCCATAGCCGGGTTAGGGTTGTATATAGCGGATACTAAAAGGGGTCCATGAAGTCTTGCGCAATCTCAGTTCTTGGACATTCATGGTCAAACTGTAAGTTTTTGCATTTAAAGAATATAAATCACATAAAGCCTCGAGCCGTAACTACTCAGTAGAGCCGACCTGTCTTTGATGCCAATTAAAAGTCCCGTCCCGCGGTGTCCGAAATACCTCCACGCCCACCAGAAGCACCTGCACGCCTAATTACCACCAGCATTTCCTTTCGCATATGAGCATCTACAGCCCACTCCTAGGGGCAAACCCTAGCTTCTTATCCCTAACATGGAACATTGTCCAGTGCGCCTTGAAGAACACGTCTCCATAAATAGCATCGGGGGCGCCGTTCCCACCATCAAAAGCCTGTAAGCCGCCGAAGCACATGTCCCCCTCTGCCCCATCGGCATACTCATCTTGCGCAAACTTGAAGAGTTCGCCAGGCATCACGGCCTTGTAGTTCCCGATATAAAGTGTGAAATCTGGCAGGAAGGCGTCGCAGGGAAAAACCCAAGCATCACCTGAAGCCGGATTGCTGTATGCGCCAGCAACTTGCAGCCAATAAGCCTGCGCAATGGCGGCGGGAAGCAGGAGAAGCGTAGTGCCCGTGTCGGCGATGGCGTTGTGAGATAGCGGCACCATTATGGACGAGAGATTGCCGTTGGTCCCGTTGGAGCCGGTGGAGAAGCCGCTGACTTCAAACTGCCAAAAGCCATTCGTGGTATCAACGTCGACGAAAGTAAGGGGGCCGATGAACTCGGTCTTGTCGATAAAACCGAAATTGTAGTTGCCAGCTATCAGGAGTTGGTAAGTGGGAACAGAAAACAAACGAGTAGATGATAACTTACGTTCGGCTTTCCTGAGATTGACCGTGAATAGGGGCTCGGCAAGAGACTCTAGGGCATTCGATATAAAAGTCTTTTGCTTGTTCGGCCTGACTTGGTTGATGGAGTCAAAACCCAGACCGAGGAGACCGGAGGACGCTGCATCTCTTGTGAATTGTGACGCCACCGTTCGTGCTGACTCCACGGCTTGCTGACGAACCGTGACACCGCCGATGGTCACTTTATCCAGGTAAACGTTGCCGCCCGCATGGCTGCCATCGCCATAACCAATGTTCCAGGTGTGGTTGTCGAGCTTCCTGGCGGTTGAGCTCCCATTGATCATGTAGAGCTTCTGCCCGTCGACTAGAGCAGTTGGCGTCTCGCTGCTGAACACCCATAAGTCGGAAGAACCGGTGTCAAAATTGAGCATCAGCGTTTGAGGGGGAGTGCCAATGTCCACTGGAGCCAAGTACTCGATATCCTGACCTTGGGGATGGGCAGGGACTTCGACATTGCCCAGAGGTGGCGATGTCCTATTCGCGTACGGGGACGCTCCGTTCCGGCTGTTGTTTCCAAACGGCGGTGCTCTGTCGTTGGCATCTTTTGATTCATAATCTAATGCCTTTGTTTGGAAGCCGGTGCTGAGATCTGTGACTATATTGCGCAAGACAGTGCGCAGATGGTCGGGAATATCGATATGGTACTTTTCATAGGCATGGGCTAATGCTCGGGGGCCTCTGCCATGCTGTCTAAAATGAACGTTGGGGACTTGTGCGAGCCTGAAGGACCGGCCTTGGATGCGTTGAGATGGTGAAGGTGCTGCAGAAGTCAAGTCGATTGAGGAAAAGAGGGATGCTGCAAACGCAGCAACACAGGCAAACTTCATGGCAAAGTGTGGGTTGCCAGGAAATAGAAGTGAAAAGAGTAGAAAAAGAGAGAGAGAGAGAGAGACAGTCAGTAGAATGAGTGAATAATTTATCTACCACTCGGTAGATGAAGTAAAGGAGAGAAAAAAAGGAAACAGACGGCCCATGGCAGGAAATACCGAAGAACTATCTGTGTTTGTCCTTGCCAGTAGTCGGACGGGTTACAAACAAGGCAGTGAGATATGTAGTGGCGCCTGGGTCCGGGAGCTAAGGAGCAGTAGGAATGGGATTGGGTGGAAAACCTGAAAGTCGGCTCATCCCTGAACGGTCTGGGGATACAGAAGAGAGATCAACAGCATCTCGAAACAATCAAGGTGGACATGTACCGGTCATCCCAATTTTATATGGTGGGGTTCACGTGTGAAGCCGTGCAAACATACTGGAACCCGAGAGCGCGCGTGGTTGGCCTGGAGGTGTCCATGGCTTTATGTGGTGATTGCTGAGGAACCGGTTGAGCAACGTGCAAAATCCAGGGGCTTGTTCAACGGTCGTTCGGACGGGTCGTCAAAAAAGCTTGTCAACTTGAAACGAGCGTCCTTTCAACGCCCAAAGATCATCAGGGGCGTCGTGCTGTTATTTCCGTGATTGGATCCCATGGTTCCTTGCTGCCGGGAACCGAGCCCCGCCTCCTCCGGTCAGAGCCCCGACGATCCCGATCACCGAAAATGTAATTATTCGGTGAGCTGAGGGTTCACAACCACAACATGCCGCGCTTCAGCCGTAGCCGGGAAGACATGTCTGAGACATCCAACAGACTTGCAGAATTCCACAGCATGGTTCTGCAAGCGCAATCTGTGATAAGCGGCCCGTAGAGTGGAATGATTATAACTATTGGTTAGGTTTCGCGAGAAAAGGTGATGAGCAGAATCTCCCTCATTGGTGAAGAAGTTGAAGGCTTGCCACCTGACCAGTTTTGCCTCGTCGATTTTTGGTGTGTTGGACAACCACTTGCACTGCCGTGCCACCATCCACACCATCGGGCCGGCGCGATTACGCGGCTGCCTAACACAAAGTTTTGAGAAGGTTAATTCTCGATTCTTCTGGGCTTCTCTGATTTGTCACCTTCACCACCAGAAAGTACTGCTGCATCCCTGGATCCCCCTCTATACTTGTATTGTCCTTGACCGACCTAATTACTGCCTACACATTAAAAAATCCACCCCACCAAAAATGACAGCCGAACATGAGCCTCTTGTTTTGTCTTTTAGACATCTCCAAAACTTCCAACGCCAAGATGAAGCTCTGCACGCCCTGAAGAAGATAGCATCCATGGTCAAACCCATCATGAGAGCGAGGGACTGGAAGGTCGGCGAGCTCTGCGAATTCTACCCAGACCAGAAGAACCTTCTCGGGCTCAACGAGAATAGGGGCCAGAGAATCCTCATTCGTCTCCGACACGCAGGGGATCGCAACCAGTTCATGCCTTTTGAAGCAGTCGTGGATACCATGCTCCACGAGCTCTGCCACAACGTCCGCGGGCCCCACGATCAACAGTTCCACGCCCTCTGGGACCAGCTTCGGGATGAGCTCGACAGCTTGATTTTGAAGGGCTACACAGGTGAAGGCTTCCTCAGCAAAGGCAACCAGCTAGGCGGCTACCGCATTCCCCAGCATGAAAGACTGCGACAGGCTCGAGCAGAAGCCGAAAAGAACAAACCACCGCCACCAAAAACCCCTGGTCACCGGCTAGGCGGATCCAGGCCACAGCCAGGAGAAGATATCCGCAGCGTCATAGTCCGTTCTATCCAACGCCGGAACAGCATGGACGACCACAACTGCGCCAATCAGAACAAAAATGACAAAGAAATCGAGCAAATATCCGAGCAATGGCGGAGGAACGGTTTCCGGACTCAAGCCGAAGAGGAAGCCGCCAACGAGGCAGCCATTGCCCAGGCATACTGGGAACTAGTTCAAGAAGACCAGAAAAGAGAGTATGGAGATAGATATATCCCTCCAAGCTCTCAACATCCTATAGGGAATGGCGGGGTCTCCCTTCGCGAGGCCACGAGAAGCAGTCAACTTACCGAGTACTATGCTCCCCAACCATCATCATCATCACCATCATGGGCGCCACAGCCGCCACCACCAGTTCCGAACGCTACCAGACCACCTTCTATCCCTCAGACCACCAGACCTCCTCCTCCGCCAGCGCAATCAGCGTCAGCTAAACGACCAGCACCCCCCAAAACAGACGACTATTGGGTGTGCAACCTCTGCACCCTGCACAACCCACTCCATGCCACAAGCTGTGAAGTCTGCAACACCCCGGGTCCGGTGATTAAACGTCCACAATCCGGTAGGACGGAGCTGGTAGACCTCACTTCCAGCCCTCCTAAAAAGAAGCCGGCTTCATCATCATCATCATCATACCAACCACAACCTCGCCCCCCACCGTCAACCTGGTCCTGCAAACACTGCACCAACGTCATGGACAGCCAGTGGTGGACGTGCTCAGTTTGTGGACAGATGAAGGATAAGTCCTGAAATGGGTGGGTACTTGTCAGTATAGAAAGGGGCTGAGTTGAGGTACATATTTGGATATCTATCATTTTCGCTTTAGCGCAGTTGGTCTCTCTCTCTCTCTCTCTCTCTCTCTCTCTCTCTCTCTCTCTCTTATTTATTTGAAATAACGGTCCGAGGGAAGCAAAGGATCGATGTAAAACAGGTAGATACTCGGAGGGAGTCAATTGGTTTTTCTGGAGCTAGGATTCAATCCACTACATACGTGTGTACATGTACAATAATATCTTTTTCTTCCAAAACAACAAAACAAAACTCACAATTTTGAAGTTATGACATTATAATTATGATGATTGATATATGTATATCACCCGGTCAAGGAAGAAAGGAATAAAGAAACCCCAAGACATGCAGAGGAGACCGCGCGGAATACCAACCTCACACCTACAGGAAATTTTGGAGGTTATCAAAACTTTGAACTCTTTTTTTTTTTTTTTTTTTTTTTTTTCTGGGGTGAACTAGCATATCCTTCATGTCAAACCCAAAACCGAAACTAAACTAGCCTTCAACTCTTCTCTCCTTCCTTGCCTTGCCTTAATTACCAAACATCCTCTCCAACATACCTTCTCTTCTCTCTCCCAAGGTCCTTCTTCCACGTCCCCAATTTTCAGTTTTCAGTTTTTCAGTTCCAGGTCCAGTCTTTGCTCCCTTCCCTCCCATTCATTCATTCTTCTTTCTTCTTCTTCTTCTTCTACATCCCAGTTTCTCCGTCTTCCAATTAAACATCCATCTCAGGGATGGATATCAGCCAGCAATGCAAAAAAATAAGAAAATAAAACTGCATTACAACATTTTGCTTTGTATTGATTGTCTCCTACTAAACCCCATCCTTTCCTTTCCTTTCCTTTCTTTCATCTCTCTCTCTCTCTCTCAACTACCCTGGATTGTACAGAAAGTCAAAGAAGAAAAGAAAAGAAAAAAAAAACCTATCCCTATCCCCCCCAGAATAAGCCCCTGTAAAAACCCTTGTGAACGCCTTGCTTTGAAAAATGCCCATTTTTATCCCCTGAATGCGAAGCAAGTAGAGAAGAGAAGAGAAAGAAAGAAGTAAATAAATAAAAGGCATTAACTTGGGTATTTCTTAACCCGTCCCCACCCCATTCCTTCCTTGCATCAACGCATCGCATCACTGGGCATCCGCTCGTCTCATATCTTGCGTTCATCGCATTTATTTATTTTTCGGAGAAAAGACGGGGCCATCCATCAAGTCAAATCAGACACGGCCGGCTCCCCTTTAGTGAGTTCTCCTCTAGGTAGGTCCCCTCGGAGCAGGAGAAGCCTGCGACGCAGCCGACGAAGACCCGGAAGGCTTCAGCTTGAGCTTAATCACCTTCCTCGGGGGATCACCACCCGTACTAGCAGCAGCGCCCGGCGTAGCAGGAGGAGGACCATGGGAAGAAGAATGATTGTGCGAAGGAGCAGAAGAGGGCAACGGCTTTCTCTGCCTCGGCACTCCCTGACTACCTGTGACACCGGAACCGGAACCCAAACTGCTTCCGACCCTCTCACGATCACGATCACGATCCCGATCCCGATCCCGATCCCGGTCACGACCACGATCACGGTCCCGATCCCGATCCCGGTCCCGATCCCGGTCCCGGTCACGGTCACGGTCGCCAAGTCCAGGCGTACCCCTTCCGCTCAACGCAGGCGACCCGTGTCTCGACGGAGTATTCGAAGCCCTATTGTGAATACCGGCAAACCCAGCACGACTAAGCGGGGTAGCGACAATCGTAGACGAAACAGAAAGAGAAGCCGAAGAAGACGATTGCGCAGCACGATAAGACTTCATGATCTTGGCATGAATTCGTCCAGGAAGCCTGTCCCAGGCCGTAAACTTGATCCTGACGATCTTGGACCTGCCTCCGTTCCTCTGCGGTCCGCTTCCTCCGCCGGCTCCATTCTCCACCCTGGCCAGCTTCTTTGGTGGTCGCGGATCGTAACCATCACTCCGACCAGGACGATCATCCGCAGGCTCGTTGCTCTTGCGCTTCTTGATCGGCGGAAATTTGGGCTTCTTCTCGTTCGGTCTCGAGGAGGCGAAACCATTCGGCTGATCTCGTGAAGAGAATGAAGCAGACGCAACAGAGGGCGGTGCCGGGGGAGAAGCTGCAACTGGTGTCATCACGCGTGCTTTTGGGATAGCAGCGTGAACGACCGAGATCGAGTCTGAACTAGAAGCGGCCGACACCGCAGAAGGCAACGGGGTCCTTTGCACCGTGACTGAGATGGAGTCCTTGCGCACAGGAGCGCCATGAGAGTTTGGAGTCCCCGGAACACTCCCCGACGGGCCACTGAACGAAGGCTTGGAGCTCAACTTGATCTTCTTCGGCTCCGGAGGCCTAGCCGCCTCTGGTGGTGGCGGGGCGGCCAACTCAGCAACCTTCTTGTTCTTCGGCGCAGTTCGGAATTCGGTCCAGAACCTCATGACACACTCCTTCTTAGGGCGAGGGTGTTCGACGACGAGCATCGGATTAACCTTTGCATTGACCATATTTGGTTCTCGTGTGACCCTCCAAATCTTGGGATAATTGAAGGTCATGAGAAGCGACTCATCAGGCGGGAACATGGCTGAGCAGAGGTCGAGCAAGTTGAACTTCTCCTTGGCACTGATGTAGGGCGACTCTATGGCATCCCAGAGAACAATCTGCAGCTCAGTGTTCCCCTTGAGTTCCTCCTTCAATGCGGCAAGAGTCTGCTGAATGCTCTGGTTGCGGGTGGCATCAAGCTTCCTCTGCTGAATTTCCGCCTCTCCTTGCTCGATCACCAAGCCACCGTCGTCGATCATCAAGGCATCTGCGTCCGGGGCCTGATGAGCTTTGTTCTCCCCAAGAGCAACGGCCGCCATGCCCTTGCACAAGATCTTGAACAGGCGATCGCGGACGAAAGGTGAAGGATCCGTGCTGACGTTGGAAAGAAGCAGCTTCATGATAGGCGCCTTGGCCAGCTGGCCGAGCTCTACAAGACACTCGAAAGCCTTGATACGGACAAGGTCCAAATTGTCGTCTTGAAGGTACTGAACGAACTCGAGGGGGCTGGTTGGGATTACCTTAGCCTTCATGAGTCTCATTTTGCAATTTAGAGCTGTGACCGTCCACGTGTTTTGATATGTCGAGGTCCATTCGTCCATGCGGCGATACTTGTCAATCTCCTCGACGGCCTTGTGGATGAACCCCCGGAACTCCTCATCGTCTTCATCGTACTTGTTAAGGCTTGACAGCAAATCTTTCTCTCGATCGTACTTGTCGGGAATCAGAGAAGTAGTCAGAGCCTCAAGCAAAACTCCGATATAGTGCTGATCAGAGTATTCGTTCTCCGTATTGTCGTTGAACAGAAGCAAGTCGAGGAGGAAATTCCGAGCCTGCCGTGAACATCTGCCGTTCTCGCGGGTCCGCGCAATGGCGCCTGGCAAAGCGCACTGGACCGCATATTGAGCTTTGTCTGAGAAGTCGTTAGGCAGCGGCGGATATGTGACGCTGCCGTTCTTACCGACAATCTTGTGGCAGAAGAAGTGGCGGAAGATCAAGATGAGCTGAGCCGTTCCGATGTAGTTGAGATCGGGATCTGCCATTTTGGGGAGATCTTCGATTGCCATGGTCCGAATGCCGTGGTAGTAGCGGCGATCCATGGCTGTTCTGGTCTCGATGGTCGATAGAACTCCGCCACCCTTGTTTCTCTTGTAGTAAAGCATTGCATCTTGATGGGCAACCACATCTCGGTCCTGCTGCAACTGAGCGAGGTACATGTATGGTGGCATGTCAGTTATCCACTCGCACAGCCACTCGAAATTGCAGTCCCAGCGGATCCATTCGTATGATTCTTGGTCCATCTGAGTCTGTGTGTTCTCGGACCACTCCTGAAACCCCCAGTTCGAGACGTCTTGGGGACTCGTAAGGATATCGCCCAACATGCTGAAATAGATGACATCGTCCTCCTGATTATCCGCAGTGCTGTTGGCGACAGCGGCGGTGGCTTTCTTCGTTCGCTTCATTCGCTTGTACTTCGTATTGTAGGCGATTGAAAGCGAAGTGACCCCCTTATCCGTATCCTTGATTTCAAGGAAGTGTTCATAAGGCGTTCCATCGGCCTCGTGGATTCGAATAGTGATCGGTCCGGAAAATGCTTTGGGTACCGGAGCAGCCCAGACATCGTGGTTGAGCTCTTGCAACTCCCTCAGGAAATCTTCCTTCGTGATGGCTCTCGGGATGATGTCTCGTCCCTGAGTTTGGGTCATGGTGATGTCCACATTCAAGTTCTTTTTGTTGAACTTTTGCTTGTTCACAAACTTGGGACAGCCGCTCCCTTTAACCCACTGATCCCAAAAGGCCTCGATCTTGTAATTGCTTTTCTTCTCACATTCTTTCTTGTACTTCTCCTCGCAAAGCGAGGTGTTTTCGATGGTACTTGCGATATTAGCAGCCGTCACCATTTGTGAGATGATGCGAGTCATTCCCAGATTGCCAGCGACCTTGATCATGCGCTGTTCGAGCATGTGGAATATTAGAGACGCCTTGAGAGAAAGAAATTCAAGCTCGTAGTCTCCAATGTGAAGGTATTCTCCGAGATCATGAAGAGACGGCCGCCCAACATCCTCCTCAACCAGCTCGTCGGACCGAGTCTTCATGAAGAACTTGTACCAGTTGGCGCCACAGATGGTCTTCATGAAGAGATCTGTCATGAACCACTGGATCCCGACAACCAGCCAGGTGTCCGACCTCTTGTTCGGGACGATATGTACGCCAAAGTACTGGGCTGCCAAGGCATGGACAAGAATCCTTGTGTTTGGAATATCCTTTTCAAGGGAGTCTTGGGGATAGAGAAGTCTAGTGCTGCAAAGCGACATGGATGTTGCGGCCGCGGTGTTGTCTACCATGTCCTCAACGAAGCACATCTTGTAGCTTTCGTAGGGATACCGCCCAAACTCGGGGCTAAAGTAGTCAGCAGCTGCCACGACCGGAGCGCAGGCGTGGCGGACCTCATCTGCGCGACCAGGAAGACAGTAAGCATGAATTTTGGCAGCATTAGCACCAAGCTTCTCATCTGCTTCCTCCGTTCTGAATTCCGACCACAAGGCGACGTGTTCAAAGGGGCCGATGGCAAAGGCGATGTGCTGGGCAGCCGAGAGCTGCGACTCGAAGGTCATGATCCTTTTTTTGTCGTCATTGGGGTCAATCAGCTCCCCGGTGAGATTGCCACAGCAGACAACCGTCATGTCCATCAACTTCTCCTCTTCGGTAAGTGCAGCGAAAGGCACAGGTGCTGGAGCAGCTTCTCCTAGCTTCCGTTTGCCCGGCTGGGTCTGGGTGACCGTAGGCGGCCTGAACACATCGCCGAGGGTTCTAGGACATTTGATGGAGATGGTCCACGGATGCCTTTGACCGGGATCGTCGACACAGGGGAAGATGCAAGACGCAGTTCCCGGCTCGACCGAGTGACGTGTGTAGACGTGTGGGAATCTCGAATCGCCGTCATCCACCCCCACAAAGTGCAGACCGTCACGGATCGTTTTCGATTTGAAAGGAATGGAAATCTTAATTCCGGTCGTTTCTCCATCGTTAAGGTCCGGTCTATCGAGCGGGGAGTCGTCTGTTAAACGGAGAGCTTTGATCTTGAGTGGGCGCCGCTCATCTTTGAACATGCCGTCTGGGCGCAGGCGCACTCTAAGCGCACGATCGCAGGGGACACAGCAAGGCTGCTTCTCGCGGGCGATGTTTGGAACTTCTGGACGTCGATGCGGTCTCAGAGGTTTCATTCGGCGTGACATGACGTGGTGTTGTTGTGCTCCAATCTGCCATTGCCTTGGGACCTCCATGAGGTCGTATGGATCGGAATAGAAAGCAGTCGTCTTGAATCCATCAACAGTGACGCTTTCTACATCAATTTCGCATTGGCGGGCATCGAGCATGACCTCCTCGATATCCGGATTTATCAGAAATAGGTGGATGGTTGACACGCCGCTGACGCTCTTTTCTTGAAAATTGACCTCGATCGCGACTTCCTGCCTCAAAACGACGTAGCCTTCGGTGCCGGGAGGCAGTTCGACACCAGCAGCTGGCTCGTTCGCCGCGTCTCTATCTTCGATAGCAGCCATGTTGGGTGGGCGACTTGATGAGCAGAATTTGGGAGATGGTAGAAGTTTCGATTTTCGAGTGAAAGGCTGAAAGGAGGAAGTCGGTCAGCCTCTGGAGGCTCAGAAAACCGTTTCGGCTTCAGTCGGTCATCGCAGGTTAATGTCGCGTGGGATGGGCGACAGAGAAAGAAAGGTGGCTAGATGTTGAGGGGGAGTAGTAGAAAGGTAAAGTGACTCGGTGCTGCTTTTGTAGCTACTTTTCCGATACAAAATCAGAGGCGCGGAGTCGTGATCGCGGTTACGATGGTTTGGTACTGGCGAGTGAAAATCGGGTTGCAGGATGGAAATTGGCGGAGGAGAGAGGATGCAGGTTTATGCCAAAACCCAAAAATCGAAAGTCGCTTCGAAAGCCAGGGAACGCAGTTTGAAGGAACCAAGATAGCGAATTGCGCCAGCGCCCCGCCAAAGGACCTCGCAGTCGATAACCGAAACCTAAAACGGGAAACCAAATGCGGTCGACTCAAAACTGATGATTCTGAGGCGAGGAGGGGTATAACTCGCCGTGAAAAGTAAGAAATTGGCTGTCGCAAGCGATTCGTACGACGCGGTTTCGAGGTTGAGAAGCAGCCGAAAGCAACCATTCCCGCTTGCCAACCTGCAAGCGTGCCAAGACCTGCCAATCGATAGGTAGCAACCGCGCCCTGCAGCTTGAAACCGAAGTTTTTCCGAATTGCAGCTCGACTCGCTCGAGCTATCATCGCCCCACTTTCCCCAAACCTGATGTCATCACATGGCTTGAATTGACTTTTTGAAGATCAAATAATGGCCCATCAATCTTCAATAGGATTATCTTATCATTGAGATGACCACCACAGTGTGACTCATTCCTGTTTTATACTTTGTTGAGGGTGGAATCTCTCAGAGATAAGCAAATATACTTTGAGACCAGAAAATTAGGGTTATAAGTTGTAACACATGTATCTATCTTATCATCTCCTCCCAGCAGCAGAGCTGTCGGTCGACAACGGTCATGGAATGGCAGCTTCGCTTCGGAGCTTGGGGTTCCGCAAGTTTCACACTTCATCTCCACCGAGAGACCATGAGCCGCATCCTTATTTGAACGACCTTCAGGGGAAAAAAAAGAAAAAAGAAGAAAAAAAAGAAGAAAAAAACAGAGTTCAAACAAAAGGAGCCACCTTCTCCTCACACCACCCCCAAAACCCCTGCGTCCCTCCCGTCCCTCCGCCCTCCTCCTTACTCTTGACAGAAGACTCCAAATCCGTCCGAATAGGATAAACCCTCCCAAACGGAACGACCCAATTCGTCAACCCCAGCTTCTCCCTCGTAACCTCAGCATTCAACCCAGCAAAAAACTGCGTCGCCGCCCCGAACTTCACCGGATACCCAGCAACCCTGGCCATGATCCTGATGCCCAGCCCCCTGTTCTTGAACAAGTCGCTCTTTAGATTGCCCGGATTGACAGGGACACTGACAACTTCCTTGTGCCTCTTGCCAAACTCAACCGCCTGCGCCCAGCACCCAACCTTGCTGTTGCAGTACCTCTCATCCTCCCCCTTGGGCACTTTGTAGTCCAGGTTATCGACAGGCAATCCCACTCCAGGCACGGCAAACATCTCCTTTCCGAAACTGGACAGCCAGATCACCCTCACGGTATCGGGAGGCGAGTTGCGTGCCGTCTCGACCAGGATTGGAGCGAGAAGCCTCGTGAAGAGGTGCGGACCGAGACAGTTAGTCGCCAGGTTCTGTTCGAACCCCTGAGGTGAGAGGTCCGTGGCAGGAAGGCCCGAGTTGACACCTGCATTGTTGAACAGGACACTGTATATCCCCATCAGCCGTCAGTCAACGATCCCTGGTCAGCACGAAGGTGTAAGGTCAAAACTTACTCCAACCTCTTCTCCTTTTCTAAAAACTCCTCGGCGCTCCCTTTAATCCCACTCAAATCATTCAAGTTGAGCTTCAAAAACACCAACTCCCCCTTTGACGTCCCAACCTCTCCCTTGATATCACTAATAGCCTGCTCCGCCTTATCTTGAGACCTCGCAGCTATGTACACCTTTGCATTCTTCGTATACAGCATCCGAGCAAGTTCCTTGCCTAGTCCGGCCGAGGAGCCAGTGACGATGTACACCTTCCCACCGAGGTCGGGCGCATCCTTCTCCGTGAACTTGGGTTTGGGAGGGGAGAATTGGGTGTAGAAGCTGTAGAGTTTGTTGTAGCCCGTCATGGTGCGGTGGTGTCTTCTTACTATCTAGTTGACATATCTCGTCCCGATAGGGGCATATGATTGCAGACAATTTCCAAAACATTCTTTATATACACAAGATAAGGGGAATTAAAACCGCCCGAAAGCCCGTCCCGCGTGCGTAGCTTGACATCCCGCCCATCCAACCCATCAATCGATCAATGGCCACTACCCACACACGTTCACACGTTCCCGTTGGAACCAACAGCTAGAAAGGAGTCGGGGATAAGACGTCCTCTCCTCCGATGGTGTTATCACATCATCGCTATATACAGATCAAAAGTCCCATGCAGAGTGGCATCCCAAACCACAACCAATTGCTAGGCAGTTGAGTGCTGTTGGTGGACAATTAAAATGATATTTTTTTGTCGATCTTGTCATCGGACCACCACGGGATTCATTTTCATGCTGGCATTACCTTGCTGCCTGGTCATATCTCGCAACATTAGGTCCCGTCGTCCTCCCGGCGATGCATGCAGGCTTCCAAAAGCACAAAGATAGATAGGTCCGATGGTGTTACACAAAATGTATCCAGAAAGGCTAGCTCGCTGTTTGAGTGTTATCCATACATCATACTGTGTAATTGCTTTTGCCTCCAGTTGAACAACAACACAAAGACCCTTCGTGTTGTGATGACGTGCGTGTTTCTGGTGAAAAGACTAAGAAGAAAAAGAAGAAGAAAAGCCAGCATCATATCCCCTTGATTATGATATATCCCATACATACAATACACACACACACACACACACACGCTCCTTGAACGTTTTGTTAACGAGTGGCATTGTGGTAAGTCCGCCTTTTCTAAAAATAAACAGCCCGGTGTTTCGGGCAATAACAAGATTGCGGTTCCTGAAGAAGAAAAAAAAGAAGAAAAAAGAAAAAGAAAAAAAAAATTGAAATGAAATAAGCCCTCTTCAGGATTTTATTCAAAGTCACCCACCTACCCAACAACTGCTAGTATAAATTGCATAACAAACATTCAAGCAAACCTAGCACTGGATACGGTAAAAAAAAATTTATTATGTTCTACCGACGAAATTCAAAATTCACAATTCAACCACAAATGATGATGATTCTAGACTGGCCAAGCTTTAAAAATATATATATTTATTAATGTTTATTCGTGGTTTTTTATTTTATTTTAAAATACTATCTACATGCTGTTTAACCAAAGTTGCCATGATCTGCATCCCATTTGCATACCTTACACTTCCATCCTTTTCCTTCCCATACATGCTTTGCCAACCAACCAACCAACAAACACACAAGATGATGATGACAAGCCAGTTTCTCCCCCATTTGTATCCGAGACCAAAGGACGCAAAACACACGAGCAGCATGTCCGCTATCAGGATCTGCCTTTGTTACACCCATAAATAAACATACACAAAAAAAAGAATAAAAAAAGAATACAAAACCAGTAAACGAGAAATTCCCTTAATGTACAAAACAAACACCAAACAAAACTCCTGGCTACTTAATACTTATAATCATGATAAAAAAAAAAGTCTTGATGATCCTGAGCGACTACTAAACCCCTCCCACTCCAAACGCCCCCAATAATGCATATGCGCATCCACGCTTAACGAACCCGTTTCTCCCTCCTTCTTTTCCTTGCCCTGGCCTTTAGCATACCCTCATCCAGAACCCAACCAGGCAGCTGAAAGTCTCTCTCCTCCATCTCGGGAATCGGCTGGCCCCAAGCCAACACGTTCCTGCCCTTCCGCCTGTTCTTGCTCAGGGCCGCTTCACGCTGGTATGGCTTCGCAAAGAACGTGGTGAGTTCCTTCTTCTCGGGAGGTGGAGGCGGTGGTGGTTGGACTGATTCTGACCGAGCGGCTGATCTTGAACTCCTCGCCCGTGCCGGTGGCTGACGAGGCGGAACCGTCTTCCCCCTCCGAGATCTAGAAGACGCAGCAGCCGTCTGCCGTTTCTTCTTGGCAGCCGCCGCCAAAGCTTCTACCCTCAGCTGCTTAGCGATCGACGTGTCGGCGTCGCTATCATCTGGTGGATCGTCCTCATCATTATCGGTCTCAACCTTTTGCTCGTCATCATCTTCCTCCTCATCAGAGTCGGGAATCTCTTCGTCCTCCTCCGAACCTGCATCACCATCCTGCTCCTCACTGGTAGCCGCTTCGCGCTCGGCCCGCTTTTCAGCCTCGGCAGCAGCATGTTCCTTCTCTTGCTTTCTGCGCTTCTCCTCAGCGGTCCATCTCCGAAACTTATCCAGGATGTTCTTGCAGCCGCTGATAAAGTGCTCCCGCGCCGGCTCGAATTGTTTCTTGCGAGTCTCCGTGATGCCACTCACACCCATCACCCTCAGCCAATCATGTCCTTGCAAGCCGTCCAGCAGCCGAATGATTTGATCCCTCTCATGCTGAGCGCGACCTTTTTCGGTGTTGCGGATCGACCGTTCTACTCTCTCTGCTTTTTTGTGCGCAGCTTCGTACACGGAGTCGGGAAGAGGATCTTGGTCGACACCGCTTAGCGGCTTGATCTTGTTCAGGAAATCAAAATCGATTCGCTCCGAGTCGAACAGGTTGGTGAATAGTGCGTCGCCATAGCCTCGCACGGGGTATGCAGGTTGATGTGGTTGTTGGTGCTGATGATGGTGGTGGTAATGTTGTTGAGAGTGGGGCAGGGGACGCGACAACCCCCCTTCGGTGGTAGCGGCATCGGATGTGATGACGATAGGGGTATCGACGTTGAGGAGGTCTGCGAAGAGACAAATTGAGGTTAGCGAACAACTGCATCACAATTAAGGTGACACAAAGCAGAGCGAATTGAATCGAGTGTCTGGTGCGACTTACGCTCTTCTTTTGGTTCATTGCCTATGACTTCATCGTAGTCGGGGAAATAGGCCGAGAGCTCGCTCCTGAATCGAGTGGCTTCTTGCGACCGCAACTTCCGTCCCCCTTGTTGTTCTTTTGTATCCGCTGCATTTGGGTGCAACCTGCCGAGCTCGTGCTTCAACCCATTGACGATCTTTTCTTGATGCTTTGTGAGGGTTGTTTGCTGGTTTTCTGGTGGTAGTAGTAATAGTGGCGGTGGCTGTTTTGATTTATCGTGAGGAGCGCGTGTCGCTGGTGCTACAGGCGGTGGGTTTAGGTGGTGTGCGGGTGGTACTGGGATCGATTTCTGGGGAGCATGATGGGGGCCTGCGACGGTGGGTTTGGCGGTCGGCGGCTGGGATGGTTTCGCGTCGGCCGATTCTCTCGCAATTCGGGAATGATAGGATACTCGTGCTGGTATCTCAACAGCAATGCCTGTGGCAAATCGGGGCTTCTTGTGCACGACGGGATCGCGATCGCGGGTGTCGGTGTCGAGTGGGCGCTTTGCGCGGGGTGGACTGCCGCTGACTGCCGCTGATACTTGATGCTGATGCTGCTGATGCTGCTGCTGCTGCTGCTGATTCGCGTTGTTCGCGATCAAGCGATGGCCGTTCGGAATCTTGTGAGGATGCGACGGATGGAGACCCTCGGCTCTTCTTGAGCGGGTCATGGACGTAGTCATTGCCATTTGATCGGAGCAAGACTGTCATGTTCTGGCGACATGTCCTCTTGGTCCCGAGGTTGTTCGCTTTTTCTCTGCTCTCCCCTGGAATTTGTCAAATGAAAAGGCCCTGCGCTGAAGGGCACTGGTAAGCTGGTAAGACCTAGGTGTTGGACATTTGCGCTTGGCGCTTGAGTTTTGGTGCTCGAGAGCGGGAGCCTGCTGTGACGACCGCCAAAATTCTGGTGTGCGAGAATTGAGGGTTGAGATGGAACCATTGGGGTTCGGCTTGAAACTCTGAGCACATTTGACGAGCTTAACAAATTCGCACCGTGACTCTTATCTTTTTTTTTTTTTTTTTTTTGCAATTACCTGGTATTGTTGAGTCTATTGTTCTGCGGTTTGCAAGCCAGAGCTACCTGCCGCCTACCGATGAATGCGAGCCACAGCAGCCGGTTGTTACCAGGAAAGGTAATGATGCACAAGAGCCCCTCACTGCAATTCGACATTTTATCACTTGAATTGCCAGTCAATTGGGAAGAACTGTCTTCTATTGTCTTTCTCCCAGTTTATCTGTTGTTGATTGATCAATCCTGTGATCCATTTGATTTGGCGACAGCAACAGACTCGTGGACGGGGCCCGTTCTTTGACGGATTTCGAGTGGCATTTGTCAGCCAAGGGCTCCACACATCGAGCACTCCCTACACTAGGCACACCTAACCCTCTTTGCCTTGTCATTGATCATTCGATTTCCTCTTTCAGCCTACGATCACAGTTTCCGATCCTGATAGTATGTGGAGGCCATATGTTTTTCAAGACATTCAATGATATTAAGTAATGTAAGTAAGTAACTATTTTGCCCAAGCGGAACCCGGAACCCAAACCCAAACCCATAAACACCTTCCCAATGCGAAACCCCAAGCCGATGAATCCCATGAACCTTTATCCGAACCAGTCGTAAAGTCATGATCAAGCTCATTTATCTACTCTCCTCCCAAGAAGCACACGAGAAGTCCCAGCCCGCTCGCTGCAATCATCTGAAGACCAGCTTCACTTCAGTTTCCTTTTCCTTCTGCGTCTAGCAAGCGCCATACCTAACGCCCCTCTTCCCCAACTCCTTCCTGCCAACCGCATCCTCAGGCCAGATCCATCCTCTTGACCTCTTTGCCTCTCTCTTCTCCGCAAGCTGAGGCTGAGGCATCCAATCATCCCTGGGAAGGGCCTTCCTCCTCGTTCCTTCAGCAGGGGCACCAATTTCGCTCTTCCAGTGAACATGACCACCAGGCATGGCCTCATCACCTGCAAGCATGCACAATCCCCACAAAGCCAAGCAAGCAGTCATTTGCGCCTCATCCGGGGCACCAACGGACTCGATATCATCAGTGTTGGCCAGTTGAACCGAGCCAACCTCCAGGTATCCGAAGTGGGGAGTATTCTCAGCTCCGTTGCGGACAAAGACGAGTTCGATTTCCGTGAGGATGAATCCGTAGCGGCAGCCATGCTCTCTCATGGCGTGGTGGAGGTGAGCAAGGCCACGGAGGTACTCAACGCGCTTGATGTTGCCCTCTACACGCATGCCGGTGTTGAACCTGTCAAAGGACTTGACGAGACCAACTACGCGAGCGGTGGGCTTGCCGCCAAAGATGGCGGCAGCGGACGACGACTCGCCCTGCATGTTGGCTACGAACATGCAGTCGGTCGAAAGGCCCGAGTTGTGGTGCGCAGCGCTCTTGGTAGGCACGGAAAGCTGGAGCGGTCTGGCAGAGGAAAGAGCAAGAGCATTGTTGAGCTTTGGAAGGAAGTATGAAGCGTAAATGCTGTGGAGTGCCGACTCGGTCTCTGGGTGCCTCTGGGTGGCGACTGGATTAGGAAGAAGAGTGGCCGACAGAGGCGTCGAGAGGCAGGCCTGGGCACCTGGGAGGGAGAGGATCGATTGGGCTGTGAAGTTTGTCCAGGGCCGGATTTGGCGCACGTCCCACCAGAAGTGCTTGATCTGAGGGTCACGCAGGGGGAAGGAGATGCTGCGGACGAGAGTTGGGGCAGGGTTAGACGAGGTGAGGTAGGAGTAAAGAGTACTGGTGGGTCCCAGGTCCTGAGTAATGGTCGCAGCGGCCGCCAGTGGGGATGGGGCACGAGGGGCATATGGTTGAGGCTGGTAGAGGTACTGATCCGGCTGGGCAAGATGAGTCTGAGATTGGGGAGGAGGAGTTGGGCTCATGCTGGCTTGGCGAGATGGAGGGTATGTTGGCACCTGGTGATGGTAGCTGCTTGGGAACAGGGCGACATTGTCAAGGCTGACGGTTGATGCTCTCCTTGAGTGCAAGTCTTGGGTGTAGTTCATGGGCGAGCAGAGCAGGGAGGCTGGGGTGCTGTCCTCGGTAAATGAGACGACAGGGGCATAAGTGATGGGCTCCGGGTTGGTGAAGCTCCGGGTGTGCGATGGGCGGTAGGCGCTCTTGTTGGGGACGGCCGGAGCTGGAGAGGTTCTCCGACGCTTTGGTGCCGGAGCCGCGATGCTTGATGGGGTGATGGCCTGATCTTGGCTGCGGATCTTGGGCAAGAGAAGCGGTCCATGGGTCCGGATGGGCGATCGAGCTGGGGTGGTGCGGCGAGTGCTTGGGGCAGTGACGACGACAGAATCTGAGGGTGATGAGTCGAAGGAGTAGACGGACCCGATCGAGTTGGAGCGAGAATGGCAAGGGTTGTATGGAATCTCGAGAAGAGATGGATCAAAAGTGAAGCTGGGAGGAGTGCTAGGGTCACATGATGGGAAAGTGAAGTCGAAGGTGACTTCTGGTGCCATGCTAGACAGGAAGCCTTGTCAATATTTTCCTTTCTGACTGCTTGTTTGTTTTGTTTCCTTTACTTACATAGCAGCCATTGTGAAGCTGATTATGGATTAGCTTGTTGAGGGTGGGTTCTGCTTATTCCGCGAGGACGAGAATGGAGACCGGCTCCGTTGGTATGTAGATGTCGACAAAAGAGATGAAGGAGTAAGGAAATCCGACCTCTCCAGAGAAGTCCCGTTGTTTCAAAGACAGAAAAGACTTGTTTGTCTGAAGATGGGTAGACGAGAAGAGACGAGAGGTGGGAATAATGAGGATACTTATCCTCATGGCCAGGTCAATGTCGAGATTCGCTGGAATCATAGGCCCTGGGTGGCCGAGAGAAGCGGACCCATGATGCATCAGCCGAATTGCGGAGCAAGGACTGGTTGCGGGCGCGATATTCTCTCGATGCCGCGGGCGTGTAGGGCGTGTACCGCGAAGTAGGGGTCGTACCCAACGTGGATCCTGAAAGAGAGAAACAGGGCTACCACTTACACAAAGAAGCCAGGGGAGCAAGGGTAGAGGTACGTACCGGGCCGACCACGACTGCAGCCACACACCTTCGCCTTGGTTTCCTTAGCGTATACTAGATACCTGAGAGATGTATCTCTCTGATTTTGACCAATAACCAAGAATCAACCTGAAACACGGAGAAAAGATGGTGTTCATCGTGTTGTTGAGACATCATTCATGTCTCTCAGAAGATCTGAGGTACGTACCGTTTTGGTCTTATATCAGACAGGTCGCTTTTATGTACGTTCACCGTGTCCGAGACCATATTGTAAGACCAGTGCGTCAAGTACGCCAGAAAATACAAGTCGTAATGAGATCCATGAATTTGCCTAAAAAATGGTCATCTTGGAAGATTGGTTGTTGAGGAAAGGAAGAGAGAGAGCCCAGGTTGGTGATGATGGAAGGTCGAAAATGGCCCAAGCTCCTTCCAGATTCTCAGTCAATCTGGCAGTTCCCCACCTCCAATTCCCCATCCCCACTGCCCAACGCACCCCACGCAAGCTTCACCGTTCCCCAAACAATCTGGCAGCAAACATTCGACGAACCGAAAATCGACATTTTTCTGAGAAACATCTTGTAACTGCAGAATCCAGCTATCTCATTGGCTGCAGAGCTCATTTCATGCAAGCCTCCATGCAGGCGCTATGAGTCACTCAAAATTAGACACATGGCTCTGCTTGGTGCAACAGTTCAACGAAAAAGCAGAAGCCGGGCGCCAATCGACCAAAAGAGGATCCCCGGTTCCCGCCTCCCATTCGATCATCACTCTGGCGCCGAGACCCTCCCCCGGACGTGGTACGTACCATCCCACGACACCACGACTGACCACCCACAACGCCAACGCGGATGCAGAAGCGGATGCACGGGCGCGGCTTTCTCGTCTGTCGACTCGCACCACGACACGCTCACCCCATCGTTCCATCGCGGCTGTCACCATCTGATGACGGAAATGCTCGGGAGATGGCATCGTGATCGAGAATTGGTCAAGCCACCCACCATCCCACCCTACTCTGCATGCTGTGGCTGACAACGGCTCGTGTAATAACTAATGTCTAGATCTCTGATTGATAACGGCCTGTCCATGTGACACCCCGCATCGAGAGAACATCTCCATGCCAACACATACATGCCTTGGAGATTGGGCATCCATATCTTCACTTTTACCTTCGTTGCTCTGCTTAACTGGCCGCCTCACCTTTTGGGTCTGGCCTTATTGCATTGCCGCCCGTTCAAGCTCCTCATCTCATCTCCCGGGAGAAGAGACCGGAATGGTCTGAGAGCAAAAAAGTCATCCTATTTTGAGCAAATTAGGCACTGCGCAACCAAAAAAGAAGGGCTGCATCTACTGTTCTAGATCCAGATCGGGTTTCTCTAGCTCTCCCGCTCCCCCTGGCCGGAATCCCTTCCTTCACTCCGTCTTGGTCGGTCAGTCTCTAGGGCTGATTACGAGCATATGTGTTGGACCCGGGCAGTAACATTATGCTTTGAAGAAGCGAGCGCCTACTGAGATTGTCATGTCTTGAGAGTGTCCGAGGGAGCCCACAGTTGGGCGGTTGCGGGTATGAAAGACATGAGATAGCCGCCCGAAGGGGTGTCCCACTGAGACAACGGCCGCGGAAGCGAGCGACGACGGGAGACAAACGGCGGCAATGGGCGCTTGGGGAAATCTTTAAGCGAGTTGGCGTGTAACGTTGACTAGGTATCCTTCCCACTTGCTTGTTCTGTTACCCAAAAGGCTGTGCCACCACGGTAGGCGCTAACATTTACAAAAATGTCGGCCGTCATCCGATCAGGTCTTGGGTTCATCTGATGTTGACCTGAGCCAAAGAGATTACTCGCATCAAAACGGGCGCCTACTGAAATTGTATACGGAGGGATCCGTATAAGCCGGACCCTTTTTCAGCAGCTGTCAACCCGAAGTCCGGCCCATGGCTACAGCGGGATGGCGTCGGGATCTTGTGCTCGGTCTCTCGAAATGGCCTCCTTGTTCTCACCATAGCGGTGAGAATATCATTACCCAGTTTGCCGGATTTGCACCGCCTCACCTGGCGCTTAAAGATTCAGCTTACGTTTGCAACCTGCAAAATCCCCAAGATAATTCCCCGGAAAGATCTTTCCTCCTCTTTCCATCCTCTGCCGTGGATCGCACGTGTTTACCTCGTGTCTTCGTTTCTCTTTCACGATCTTCTACTTCCTCTCCCATTGGCTAATATTTCCTATCACGTGTTAACCAATCGTTCCGCGTCCCCAACCTGCAAAGTTCGCGTCTCACCCATCCATTGGCTGTCTCAAAACACCAAGCTTTTTTCTTCTTTCTCACCACCACCCTACATAACTATGCAATGCAAGTAGGAGTCATAAAAGGCGGAGAAGGTGAGGAGAAAGAGCCAACGCATACATTTCGATTCTAGATGGATGGCGAATTTCCGGATCTAGAAGTTTTGTTTCACCGTTTCAGATGGACCCAAACGGCAAAAACACCCAGACAGACCACAAACTAGGAAAAAATGTTTCGTTTCATCGGTAGGTAGTCTGCCGGCATATGTTCCTCCCCAAGTTTCCAACAGCTCTGAGCCTATCATGGAATCACTTCCGGTGTTAGAAGCCCAACTCATCCCGTCAAGTGTGACTCATTCATCTTGCATATCATCCTCCTATACTACTCTTCGGAACTACTGCAGACTTTGCAGCCCATCACTCACCCAAAGTTCTTTTCAGGCCTCTAGAGGATCGTGACAGCACAACGACAGCAGTAAAGATGAAACAAACAAAAAAAAAAGCCTCTCTCTCACCGCAACCGAGTTACAGTACATGATGATGATGACTCCTAAAAGAGGGGGAGGCAAAAAAAACCAAGAAGAAAACTCCGACGGGGGGCTGGGAAAGAAAGCATCACATCACGCACACACCTCGCATTCTCACATGAACACGTCCCAGGAGCCCACCACGATGATGATGATCACGGAAAGCAGAGAGACGCGTGATTGACGCGACTTTTTTCTTTCTTTTTTTTCTTCCAGTTTCTTCTGTCTCTCTCTCTTCGCTTTCTCCTTCACCTCCCTACTGAGGAGGTAGGTAGGTAGGCAGGTATTAGCCATCATACATACAAACCACGCCGCTTACACATACATACATCCATACATTCGCGCACCACCACTTCATCTCCCTCTCCATCTCTCTCTCACACACACACACACACACCTCTACTAGCCAAAGCAGGCGAAACAGGGTATCCATCCCATCATCCCATTTCGCTCACCAGACAAGGAAAAAAAAAAACCACCAACATACAAAAATAAATAAAAAAACCAAGACAAAGATAACTCTCTCTCTAAATAAAAACTCCTCCAACAAACCACCAAAATCCCAAATGTATCATCCCACAACCCCAAAAAACAATGTAATGATAATCATGATGCCCAACAAACAACGAGACTCCACACATTAATTACTCTCGACACCTACCTACCTGCCTCGACCACCACTCCCACTGCTCCCCTCACCACCACTACTCCCATTCGCAAACCCCATCCCATCATCATCGTCATCATCATCCAAATCATCAACCAACTCCCCCAGTATCCCCCTCCTCTCCTTTATCCCTCCCCTCCCGGTCCCCTCTCTTATCCTCTCCATAATGCCCCCAGTCTCGGACAAAACCTCAACCTCCTTGACCTTCCTCAACGCCCTCCTGATCCCCTCCAACCTCCCCCTCTCAACAACCAACACCCCTTTCGCCAGATCCTTGATCGCTTTCCTGCCCAGCCGTTCGTGCATCTCTCTCCAGCCGGCCAGCTCACCCGCAACAACGGTCTGCGTGTACCTCAGCTCCTTGCCCATCATCTCGGCTTCCATCTCCAGCTTTTTCAGTTTTTCCTCCCGGTCTTCATTCATTTTCTGTCTCGTCTCGTCCAGCAGTCCCAAAGGCCACCTTGAAGACCGGGAGAGGGTGGAGTAGCTGCGGTCGATTTCGCGACGGACTGCTGTTATTTTGGATATCGTCTGAGGAGGCCGGGCAAGTGCTTTCAGGATTGCTTCGATGTTCGCGTACAGAGCCAGGAAGGCAGCAAAGAACTGAGAGTTGGGCGAGGATTGTAACGGTAACAGCGCGCGGACGTACGAGTCAAATGCCTGAATGTGAGATTGAGGTAGGAATGGGAGGGTAGCAACTGCCTTGGAGAGGAGGACCGAGGATTCGTAGAGATCTTTTTCCAGCACACATAACGTTAGTGATGACAAGGCAATCAATAGGCCCCCGGGGGGGGGGGGGGGGGCTGGAGTAAATCTGTGTAAAACATACCAAGAGCAACATTACCCACGGCACTCGCTCTCCTGGCCACACTCCTAGTAGAGAAATGCACGCTCCTCACAATCTCCCTCGCATGGTCAACAAACTGCTCAACCTCCCTCAAATCCTCCACGGGCTCCATCTCATCATGCACCTTCTCCAACAGCGCATCAGCCTTCAACTTGCTTCTCTCAGCCATCATATCCAGCTGCAAATCCGGCACTAAAAAGAACTCCCACAACATCTCGTGCGTCGAAAACGTCGGATGCTGCAGCAGGATCCTCAAAAACCAGTCCATCCTAACCTGCAAATCCTTCAGAACCGCCCTGCTCGGTCTGCTCGGGATCTGCGTCGGGGACCTCAGATCAGCCAGGCTCGGTATCCAAGAAGCCGGGTTCTCCATCTGCAGCAGTTTCGCCAGGTGCTCAAAATCAGTCAGGGACCGTCGACAAGTCGTCACCGCGTAGCTGTGCTTGTCTACCGGCGCTCCCGATTTGAGCACGAAACGGATTGTTCCGTCCTCGACAAAGAAGGACCTGACCACGCCCGTGGTTCTCGAGTCCGTGCCAGGGGACAGAGAGAACAAGACCAAATCATCAATCTTGTTCCTCAGCTCATCATCCTTGGCCAGTTCCACCGCCGTGAGGCCGCGTAGTTCCCTGGCCGCCACATCGACTCTTGGGTCCCCAAACAGCGTTCTGACCATATCGAAACGCCCGTATTTGCTCGCAAGCATTAGAGCTGTAAATTTCTTTTCGTTTGCGGCGTTGACGTCCACGTCGCATCGATGGAGAATCCGCAAAGCGAGGTTGGGCTCATTGACGATATGCAGGAGAGTGTTCCCTTTGATATCGACATGGTCATCCAGATGCAGCGGCTGCCCGTCGCCCTGGTGTTTTGTGGCGGCGTCGAGTCCTTCTTCCACCATGGTAGAATAGCTAGAATTGTCGTAGGAGCGACACAGAGCAAACAATGGCGTCTGTTCGTTCTTGTCCTTTTGTCTCCATGGCAGTAATCTTCCAATCCGCTGTATTAGGAACGGAGCGTGAAACAGATAATGAGCTGCGCTTCGACCCCAGGTGTCCTGACGGGCGAGATACTCGCTAATCATCTCGTCGTCATGTGTCGAGTCAAGGATGAAATCGAGTATCGTGTTAATGATGTCGACGTTTCCCGATCGCACAGCGGCACTGAATAACGTAGTGCCCTCGTTATTTTGATCTTCCAGTATGGCCGTTCCGTTATAGTACTGCTTCATTGAAAGCAAGTATTTTAACACCTCCGGTTGGCCATGCTGAATCCCCATCATGAGGACTGACTCCCCGGCTGCGTCTTGGGTCTGGATGAGCTTCTCGATCGATGTATCCCCTTCGACACCGCTGGTAAAAGTCCCGATGCTCATTGGCATTGACCTAAACGAGATCTCTGAACCGCTGGACATACTCCTGGTATCCATAGCGACTTTCTTCTTGGCTCGTTTTGGTGGCGGTGTTGGCGGTTCGTCCTCATCTGATGCCGTCCCATTCTGAAATGGAAATACATGGCTAAGACCAGATCCCATGGAGAACCTCTCAGACACAGTAAAATTCGTCGAGGATCGCCGTGATGTTGAACCATTTGTAAAGCTCCAGCCACTGGAAGACTGCCTCCTGGAATGTGAAGACTCGTAGATATCCTCATCCTCGATGGCTTCTTCAGTTGGCTCCAGGATTTTCCTGAGCTCTGTCATTTCCCCCTTGGAGACTGCATCCCACAGTGCCTTGTTTCTTCGGCTGGCCCTGCGGAGACCTCCAGACTCACGATCAAGATAAGACATGACCGCTTCAAACGTGCTCAAAGCATATCCCATCTCGCCGCTGTCCACATCATCCATAAAGATGTAGTACCGGACATAGGCTAGCCTCGCCTGAAGATGCTTGATCTGCGCCTTTATCACAACAAAAAGCAAAAGGGAAACGAGCGTGTCAGCGTTGATGGCCATCGCAGACTTCTCGTTGGCAGACCGTGGCGGATCCCCAGGTTGCGTCGTATCAGCAAATTGAGTCGCCGCCTTGGTCGTCGAAAGCAGAATCTCCATCATTTCCTGTGGACAGCTCGCATTTGGCATCCTTCTGAACTCCTCGACTGCGCGCCCAAGTCTGTTCACAACATCCCGTTTCACCTTGGATCCACCATCAATGGCAATCCCGAGCTGTGAAATGTCAATATTGTCCATTTGCCGGATCTTGGCTTCCAATTCAAGATCTTCCTGCCGCCGTAGAGAAGCTAGGCGCGGAAAGAGCATGTGGTGGACATTTTCGGTAATATAGCGCTCAATCAACCGCTCAACAACCGGTCCTGTAAGATCAGTGGTCGATGCTAGCAGTGAAAGCTGCTGCTTATCGACACTCTGAAACAGATCAATGGCTGCAGTCACCGCTGTTTCCAATGAAGTCCTCATAACCTCTTCGTCTTCATCTCTGTTGAAAAGCATCCCTTGATCCCCATTCAACCCTGCGTCGGAATTCAGACTGCCATTTTCACCAGTATTTCCCCCTTTCGGTGCTCCATTTAACTCAAGATCCGGAGCATTTTTGCCCGATGGCGGGGGAGGCGCCAATTTCTCAAAGACTAGTGTGAATTCACGAAACAGCTTCTCCAAGCCGCCCTGCATCTGTTTTGCGATCGCCGGGAAGTGGTTAAGCAATTCATGAAAGGTTTTGATGTCCTTTTTCTTGGGCGAGACGGCTTCGGAAAGTGCTTTTTGCAATCTGCCCGGGCCGTCGATCGGGGGCGGTGGCAGAACGGCTGGTATGATGCTGACCTCTTCCCAAGATCCTACCAGTGGTCGAGATATAAAATACACCAAAAACGACCTCGGATCGAGAGTATCGGGATACCAAATGACATCCTGAAGGAGGTTCGCTTGCCCTAGTGTTTTGAAACCTGGTCGAACCGTCAGCTACTTGCCACGGGGGAAGCTATCGTCAACAGGACCCGGCACGGGTTTGCGTACCCTTGTTCGTGTAGACGCAGTTGTCTTTAATAACAAGACTCCTCCCATTGATGGTGCCATACATCTTGGGCTTTCCCCTCATCTCGCGGAGGTTTTGCGTAGCATCCCTACCCCCCGCGACCTGCCCCTTGAGGAGCGGAATGCGCAACACATGGCTTCCTAGGAATTCATCAGATGCTATGGAAGCAGCCAGGGGCGCACCTGTTTCTGTGTCGCGCGACTTGAGCAGTACATCGGTCGTGGGAACAAGTATAATATGCTGTTGCGGTGGCAGACACTGGGCGAGGACGGGGGCTTTGGAGAAAGCGCTGAGGAATGGGTTTAGGGGTTGCATTCACTCGGTTCGCGGGGCAACTCCGTTCGGTAGATGACTTAATGACGAGGTGGCCACCATTGGGCAGCTGCTAGATATTCGCGATCATGCAACTATCGACGACTCTCTTGTTCTTCCAATTCGTGGTGCAGACTCGAATTCTGACAGGCGGCGGGATGATGATCGACGTGACGCAATCTGCTTGGGAGTTGGTGGTCGGTAGATTGGCTCTTTCGGTACAGTTCAACGTCGTTTTGTGTGCTCTTCAGATCTGTAATGTTGTGATAGAAGGAGACCGCCCGGGCTAGCTTCGAAATCCGTGATCTTTGGTGTTCGATTCGGAGTTTTGTATCGTATCGCGGACGTGGGCGCATTCGACAACGAACCTGGAGCTGCTTTGGGAAAGGAAGCCCCCGTGTGGGAACCACGAATCCCTGACGCTTGGCGGCACGTAACGCTGGAGACCTCCAATGAATGGGCCATGCGGTGGTCCGTCAGTGATCTCCCGGCAAAGGATGTGGGGCATCTGATAACTGTGCAACCTTCCAGTTGTCCTCCAATACCAAAGACATCAGATGGATTTAATACGAGTTCTACTCAGGGAACGGCAAAGCATTGATCTTGTAGTCCACGGGTAATAGTATATAAGTGTTTCAGAGTATTGGGATAAGAATGTTTTGTCTTGGTCTATGGCAATGCTTCAGAATGCTTGCTGCACAAAGGGCAGCTTCTACCTGTTCATCGCTTTCAAATATTCATGTAACAAGCCAAGCTTGGCCAACATGACAAAATAAGGGGCCAGCATCATAACCTGTTCCAAGAGCTTGGAACCACTTGGTTGGTAGATGTTGGTCGCCCACCATGCTCATCAACAGTGGCACGCAAACACCGCAGCGCCGAACTGTGACAGTCGAGCAGCATAAACTAGCTGAACATCAATAAGCAGTGGGCTCGGCCCAGCAAAAAAAAAAGGCAACAACCTTCTGTATGTTGCGTCAGGCACGTTTGTCCTACGGCCAAGTCATTTCTCATAAACCTCGTATCATTAACGTTTTGCATGATGCTTAGCCCTTGGCAGCGCCAGCCTTGATCAGGAGAATATCGCCGTCTTCAACGACATAATCTTTACCCTTGGTCATAATCTTGCCCTTGGACCTGACCTCGGCTTCGTCGCCATACTCTCTTAGCACGCTGTAGTTGTACACAATGGCCTGGATGAAGGTCTTCTCAAAGTCAGTGTGAATGACGCCGGCGGCCTGAGGCGCCTTTGTGCCATTGCGAATGGTCCACTGGCGGACCTCATCGGGGCCGACGGTGAAAAAGCTACCAAGGTTGAGGGCCTTGCGCATCTGAACAATAAGCTTGCCCAGTGCCGATTGGGCACCGACATTCTTGCACTCCTCCTCGACCTCGGCTTCGGTCTCGAAGCGGGTAAGGCGCTCCTCAAAAGACACTGAGATGGGGATAAGAGGGTCACCAGTGGCATTGTCCTGAACCCACTTCGCGATAGCAGGAAGATGCTTGTTCTTCTTGCGAATGTAATCCCTCTCGGACAAGTTAACGAGGTAGACAACGGGCTTGGCCGTCAGGAGGAAAAGAGGGTTGATGACCTCGATCTGGTAGAGAGAGTCAGCAAAATGCTCGATCAAGCTGATGCAAGTATAGACAAGTAAAACGTGACGTGATTATCAGAACAGGATTTTAATCTCAATGTGCCTAAGGCACTCGTCGAGCTGGGTTTATAAGGTTCAGGCCATCTGGCCCTTTATCATCATAAAATCACGTGTGTTGGAAATGGAACAGAAATGAAAATTTGCACATACCTCCTTGGGAGCCCAGGTGCCCTTGCGGACCTCCTTGCCGTCACGAAGATGGGCCAAAATCTTCTCGATGGTGGCCTCCTCCTCCTTCCACTGCTTCATCTGAAGACTCTGACCACCCTGGCGGGTCTTCTTCTTCTGGTTCTCGAGGGCCTTCTCGACGAACTCGATGTCCTTGAGCCTCAACTCCTCACTGATGATGTCGAGATCACGAGTGGGGTTGACGTCACCCTCGACGTGAATGATCTCAGCATCGTCGAAGGCACGAACGACCTGGAAGATGGCATCGACGGCGCGAATGTGCGACAAGAAGGCGTTACCGAGACCAGCACCTGTTGAGGCACCGCGGGTCAAGCCAGCGATATCATAGACTGTGAGATTGGCAGGAACCTTGGATTTTGGCTTGAACTTCTCGCAGAGCCAGTCAAACCGCTCATCGGGAACGATGACGCGAGCCTCCTCTGGGTCAATGGTAGCATAGGGAAAGTTCTGCGGCCTGAATCAGCAACGCCAATCCTCTCAGGAGGGAATCGGTTCGATGCGTACTGCAGGGTTACCGAGGTTGCACTTGGTGATGGCCTGGAAGAGCGTGGACTTGCCAACGTTTGCCAATCCGACCTGAATGGCGCGAAGAAAAATTAGCAACCACGAAACAAGGGAGAGAGCGGGGTTTCAAAGGAGGGCCAACTCACAATACCGCTCTTCAGGTTGTTGCCAGGACGGCCCAGAAGGACCTTCTTCTCCTCGACAACCTTCTTGGGAGGCATTGTTCTGCGTTTGCTGTATGAACGTGTGGAGAGATAGATGACAGTGCAGTCAAGCACTGGCTTCTTTAAAAATGCAGAGCTAGCTGCGAGGGGTCGAAGGAGGGGTAATGGAGAAGCGAAGAAAGGTGTTCCAACGAGGGATGCCGTGGTGCCGAGCCCGTGGACCAATTGCCACGAGCTTTGAAACTGTGCACCAAAAATTGGGATTTTTTGTCAGAAAATTCCTGAAAAATGACTGGCTGCCCAGTTATCGCTTGATTTGCTGGTCGCCGGGGCACTTCAAAGTTTGGGAAAGAATGATGGTTTTTTTGGGAAACAGCAACAACGGGCTGGCGCTGAGAGCAGAAAATTTTGGTCCAATCAAACAATGTGGGGTCCGGTTGGCTGCCTGGAGAATTAATTGACCGAGCGAGGGCTTTACAAGCTTCAAAGCTCATTCAGCTCCCGTCACGGGCCAGGGTCTGAAGCTCGAGCCAGCCCAGAGGCGGGGTCCATCTCCTGCAGAGTCTTGACCAGACACGCCAGACCGCCCCAGTAGCGGCACAAACGGTGGGTCTCGATACTGGGCCGGATGCGATGGGGGTGGTTCTTATCAGTTTCCAGCTGCCGGTCCTGGGTCTTCAACTTTCCATCATCAACCACTTCGGGACGTCGAATCGAGCAGTTTACATCTCTCTGTGTCTTCTCGTTGAATAACTCTTACAAGCAGTAAAACTCAAACTACCACTAATACTATAATCTACATTCTAATTCCCCTATTTGCGGGAGCGACTTGAAATTGCGAAGCTGCCCCTTTGCTAAGCTAGGCATTTCTGGGTCGTTACTTTGTTCCTCGAGTCCGGCTGCTTTCAAACTTCAGCTTGCGCAGCTACGTAGATCAGGTCGCCGCCGATACCTCGTCCCTTGCATCGCCATCTTCTCGAAGCCTGTGTCATCTCCATCAATTGCCAATAATTCACAATGCCTCCTCCGCGCAAACCGCAGAAGCCGGCAAGGTCGCATCGCTCGACCCTGTCGCTCTCCAAGACAGAGATCACCATTCACGTCTATGATCTTCTGCCTGTATGTTTGCTCGTGCTTCCTGAGGATACCCCTTCAGCATGGACTTGATGCTAACAACTTAACCTGTTGCAGCCCGGTAGAATATCATCAACGTTATGGTTTCTTGGCACGTCCCTTCTTCACTCCGGCGTAGTCATCAACGGCAAGGAATATGCATTCGGCGGGCATGATCGGCCCGGCGTGACTGGGGTATATTGGACCAAGCCCAAGACCGATCCTCCCGGCGGCACCTTCAAGTGCGAGATCCTGCACGGCTTCACGCTCGCGACGCAGGCTGAGATCGATTCCATCATCCGCCGGACATCCGAAGAGTTTATGGGGACCGCATACAACCTCCTCACGAAAAATTGCAACCACTTCACTTCACATCTGTGTCAAAAGCTGACCGGACGCCCTGGCCCTGGTTGGCTGAACCGCGCCGCCTCGATTGGTGTCGCTCTACCTTGCGTAGTTCCCCGGGAGTGGATCGAGCCCCCCGAGTTCGACACGGCTGACGGCGAGTTGCTAAACGAGGATGATCACGAACGCATGAGCGCAGATGAGAGGTCTAGGATGTTGAGGTCATCTGGCGAGCAGCCAAGGTTGGTGGGTCAACAGCGACAATCAGAGTCGGAGTGGGACAGTGATGAGGAACGGCGAGGAGGCGGTAGCGGGAAAGGTAAAGGAAAGGTACCAGCTAGGGACTCGTCAGGCCGAACTCTTCCTCCCGCCGAGAGGGCGCCGACTTCTTGAGATAGCCGGTCTGAGAAGAGGTGAACATTTCTTTGCTATTATGATTTTTATTAGCATCGCTTCAGGAGTATTTGGGTTGGAAGCTCTGTTTTACGGTCTTACATTTTGATACCACGGGGTTTTCTTTTGCACGTTGTTTCTTGGATGGCGGCGTTTCGTGGAAATTGATTCTTCTCCCTGTACTATTCCATATTTGTTGTTCCTCGCCGTCAGTTCAGTTCTAGGGTGGATTAATGTCTCACTCTCCCTTGGCAGTAAAGCGGCTGAATAAAATGATGATGTATGTCAGTCATACCAAATAAAATAATTCACGAGCATGGCCACTGGCCTGAACTATTCCGGGTTTCTAATACAAGAGGCATATTAGCGGCTCTAAGTTGATGTGTGACAACGTCACCGAACATTTTGGTTGAAGGTTACCACAATGGCATCTAGGCCGAGTCCTTATTTGGTATGTCTATCTGCTTGATTTACACCCACCTTCTGGTACAGGATCTCTTCCACTTCATCACGTACTCCCGTACTACCTGCAAATCACTTTATCTTCACTGTTTTCCTTCTCCCTTGACCTAAGGCCTCAGTCCCTCAAACTTCACCCCCTTCTCCCCTCCGACCTCCTCATTCCACTCCATAATCTGCGTCACGAACCCTTCCAACGTATCAACCGCAGCTCTGTACCCTATCCCCCCTTCCTCGACTGATTTTCTCGCCTTGCTATCATCAACAATGCTGTGGATCGTCACCGCAAGCGTGGCAGGCTGCATCTGGTTGATCGGTCCACTCGGCTCTTTCCAACCGAGTCTCTTGGTCAGAAACGGAAAACGGGCGAGCAAGAGGCTCCAGGGCTCCAAAATGTGAGCAATCGCGTGCATCATCACGGGCGGGAGGTGGCCCAGCTTGATGGGCTTGACGCATAACTCGTTGGACGCGATGTAAACGTTGTGAAACCGGATCGGGGGCCCGTTGTCTGTGACTAGGAAGGGACGGCCGGCGCAAGCTGGGAGGGACTCGGAACCTGAAGGGAAATTTGAGGACAAGAGGGCGGCTTCGAATTGCAGGTGGGCGGCTGCGACGTTGCGGGAGTGGACGTGGTTCTGGATGACGTCTGGAACCCAGGAGACGTGCTCGAGGGTGCGCAGGACCGTGCCGAGGCAGACGTCGTTTTTGTTGCCGTAAATTGCGTTGCCGGGACGGATGGTGCCTGTGCGGAAGGAGGCAGAGTTGGCGGAGAGTATGTAGCGTTCTGCTTCTGCTTTGGAGCGGGCGTCTGGAACAGAGAGTTAGACTTCTAGTGTTAGGGTTGGGTGGGGGGGATGTGAGGTGTAAACATACAGTTGGCAAAGAACTCGTTCTGGGGACGGAGGGGAGCATCAAAGTCCTTGTCATCACAAATGTGGAAGAAGTTCTTGGGTAAACTCTGCCATGGCCAGATCCAGAAGCTGGGAGGCTTGACGCTCACGGAGCAAGACGAGGTGCCAATAAAAATGTCTGCACCGGCAGCTTTGGCGGCGTTGACGACGTTGATTGCTCCATCTCTGTTTACGGGGCTGACTCTCTCGTAGAGAAGTTCGTGACGCTCCTGGGGACGGATGACAGCTGCAGTATGGAAGACCGTCAGGGGTAAGTTGGCAACTGATTTAGGCCAGGGTTTGGAGAAGGCGGCTTCGACTGATTCAGGGGAAGTGATGTTTGTTTTGACGAAATCACAGCCAGTTACTTTGTCGACCATGTCCGGCCGATTGACGGGTGCGAAGTCTAGGATGCGGATGCTCTCGGGAGACTGCCCGCGCTGAAGGAGCTGGAGGACAATGTCACCTCCCACGAGGCCTGTATGGCATTGACTGCGTTGGCATGATGCGTAGACCTTGTGTAAATGCTTGACTAACCTGAGCCACCAACAATGACATATCGTCTATCCAGCTTGGGTGGGATAATTTTAAGAAAATCTATAGGATTTCGCTTCAGTCGCTCATAAGTATCTCTGACTTCCTGCGCTGTCCACCGGCGAGGCGCAAGCTTGCGAATCTCTTCAGGGATTGCTCTCAGGGCCGAGTTGAAGCGATACAGCCATATGAGGCCGACGCCGAGGATCGCGAGCACCAACTGCCACATGATTAAAGTTATCCGCTGGCCTGGAAGTGTTGGGTGAAAAGGTGAAGATTTCAGGGGCGAATAAATCGTGCAACCTACAACCCCTGAGTGGCATTGCGGGGTCTTGTCATCATGTCATGGGAAAGGAACTTTTCTGCATCTGTGACATTTGTGGTAAGCCATGAAATTCCAACCTTTCAGATCAAAGTAAACGCCGGGCAAGAGCAGAGTTGAATGATGTTGAGTGGTTCGATGTAACATTGCTTAAATGGTGCGTTTCAACGATTTCTTCCGTGGAATATTCCTACATAACGTGGTAATCGTCACATTGAGGACTGCAACATGAAAAAGCCTGGATATTCTTTGTGCGCGAGTCTTGATGAGTTGTGATATGATTATCGGTTCCTCAAAGAGAATAACACGGGTCAATATTTTATTCAACCACTTAGAACAAACATTGTCTTTGGATCTTGGTATACGACCTGTTGACCGTTGGCCCGTCTCAACGGTAGGGGAGCGAGAAAAGTAACGTTGGGCGACTCGAGTCAGGCCTCAATGGCACCTACCATCTCAACGACTTGCGCCGTTCTCATCCAATGTCTCAGTCAAGACCAACGAACGGTAAGTTACCGGTGCCACTCCATCTTTGAGTTTTGAGGCACTCGCAAGGTGATATTCCAGGGCCGCGTCAACGGGTTGTCGAACCCCAAATATTTTGATGTCAGGATCCCCATGGTTTCTGTGCAAACCACATGCTAACGTTCGCTATGCACTGGCAGAAGAATTTGCGGGCGCAAATTAGTTTTATATGATGCTTAATGCCAAGTTACCCACGAATCGCCAGACTCACGGATGTGTACACCGCTACACTTTATCAACACAACCAAACTCGGACATCGGCATCGCCATGACCCCCGTTGCTGGTGTTGAGGGACATGTCTGATGATCTCTCTCAGACCGCCTTACCCGACCTCGTGGAATTGTGACGTGGAGAGATGGCACATGTGCCACAGAGCACTAAGTAACAAGTAAGATGCGCCAATTGAGTCTTGTGATTGGTCAACGAAGATCGTTCTGTTCCTGAAGGTGGGGGGTTCCGCTAAAAAGGAAGCTACTGGTTATCGTGCGTTGATGGTCGACCACGTCTCCGCACACTCCGCTGGCCAAGCAAAGAATTTTGATCGATCAATATCCGAGGGTTCCAGCTGTTCAGCTGATTTGGCGACGGTTGTTCTTTGTGTCTCGAAAGAGGCCGGAGAAAATTCCCATCTTGCATCAGAGGTTGTGGTGGTGGTGGTGGTGGTGGGGGGGGGGAATGGGAAATGCGGTGCTGCGGCGCATGGCGATAAGCTTGCTTTTTTTCCCCTCCATCGACATCCACGGTTGCAACAAAAACACAGGAAAGGAAAATCGTGAGACTTGTCGCATCTTCCGGGCTGGCCCGTGTGCCCCTGCGTCATTCGGCAGGAGACGCTAATCTAATTTCAATTGAGCCCACATTGCTCCATGGCTGTTGTGCGTGCTGCGTAGATAGATTGTGGCTGGTCCCCGAGGGACTGCGAGAGAGGAACCTGGAATGTGGTGTTTGCGGCGCAACGAAAACGCATGTGGGAGCACAAACCGCCGAGCGTGCACAACCTGGAAGCTTAATGTCAGTCTCCCGGATCTGCATCTGCATCTCCAGGCTCTCGTTCCTGTCAAAGTGTCAGGTCAGCAAGCTCTGGAGAAACGGGTTGGACGGGAAGGTCCATCGGTCCAAACTTCGGGGCTAATTCTGCAGCGAATCGTGCACTCCACACTATAGCGCCAAGCAAACATCGACGATTCCCTGTCATTCCCTGGTGTCGAAGCTATATCCGGCCAATCAGAGGCTCACAAGCCACACAGTTCAGGTCCCATCGTGAACTTGGTACCTTCCCGCCCTCTGATTTTCCGCAAAGGGCTGCTTGTTGCCGGCGAATCGAAAGCCGAGCACCAAAACACAAGCTGGACCGGGGCAATCAAACACCATGTTTCGTACCTTCCTCAAAACGGCCTCTCTCCCTCGGCTTGCCTCTGGCTTCCTTCCATTCTTTCCTCTGCACTCCCACTCCCATTCCCAACATTCCACTCCGACCAATTCATCGATAAACCCAGGTTGAAGAATCCCGGAAAACCAAGGAACCCCGCGCTTTGTGGCATTGCATCTGTCCCCGGTTTTCCACATCCCAGTCACGCCGACCGTCTGTTCTTATCTTTCACAGGTTGCTGCATTTTATTTCCACTTGCAAGCACACCACCTTCCTCCCACCAAACCACACTTTACACAACCACCCACTACCGCCTTCAGAATGCGTCACTCCATTCTCCTCGCCGCGCTCTCTGCGGTTACCGCCGTCGTTGCCCAGAACCAGAACTTCACCATCGACGAGTCCAAGGTTACCACCGGCACCAAGATCGACTGGTGCAGCGCCCAATTCAACTCCTGCGGCGACCTCTGCGGTGGAAGCCCCAAGGCGAATGCCTGCGAGTCGGTAGGTTTTTCTCTTGGCCCGCTGTCCTCCTAACAAATAACTGACCATTACGTTCCAGAGCACTTTGGATTACACCTGCACTTGCCAGAACGGCACTGCTCCCGGCCTTGATTACTACAGCGGCACTCTCCCCAGCGTACGTTTTGCATTGCAAATGTGGTTTTGATCAAGTTGACTTTTTTACTGACCTGCTGCACAGTTCATCTGCAATGAGGCTTACCGCCAGTGCATTGAGAACAACCCCACCGATGTGAAGGCACAGGCCAACTGCAAGACCACGATCCAGGACAACTGTGGTACCCTCGATCCCTCCAAGGCTCAGGTTGGCAGTGGCTCGAGCCAGAGCACTTCTAGCGCTCCCTCGTCCACTGGTACCGGCGGTGCTGTTGCTTCCAACACCCCTGCCACCACTTCCTCGAGGGCTGCTGCTCCTACCAACGCCGCTTTCGTCGCAAACGGCGTCGCTGCCGTCGCTGCCGGTGTCTTTGCCGCCGCTCTTCTCTAAAGGAACGGCTGCTAAGAGGCCAGAAAGCGTGTTATCAATGGCGTTAAAAGCCAAATAATGTGGGCAGTACACGTCGCCAATGGCGAGTGTTACGGCGTTGATCGTTGATCTTTTTCTTGTATTGATTTTTTCCCCCTCTATTTTTCCTCTGGACAGGGCTTTTTGCATCGGCAACACCCCAGTGATACCTACTACTTACAACAACTACATACCCCCCAGCCCCCGATTTGCTTCAGACAAAACGGACGGACTTAATGCGTACGAGAAGATGAACGTTCCGGCGGACGATGTCGGTAACGAAAGGGATAATGGTGGCGAAATGGAAATGGCGGCGGAGCGGTGTTTGGAGGTAGAAAAAGAAAGAACCGTTATATCCATCATTTACACATGTCTTTATGATTTCCGAGGTTTGGCCCGCCTGGCTCTTTGAGTTTGTGGTCCCTGATGAGCCAGGGTCGATAATGGAGGTGTGTGCGGCGGCAGATGATAAGGTGGGCTTTGTCCCATGAGCGAAAGAAATGGAATATCATTGATGCACAGTTCTTTTTGGCCCCCGCTGAAGTATCAGGAGCCTATCTTGTATTTAATGTGGCTTCTCTTGAGCAATAGGCAACTAAAACATGACTTGTCACAATGGTGGCTTTTTTACACCTGATCAGTATCACCAACACACACCTGACGGTGTCACAGTCATCATCTGACCACAACTTGTGTTGTTGGTAGTCTAAGAGCGCCCATCGGGCTTGTTTTTCTTTTATTAACGGCCAGACATCCCAAATATAGAAAGAGCAAAAAAAGGGGGGGAACGAGAAAGAAAGGCAAACTGACACTTTTTGAGCACACACACACAGACGCACGCACACGATGGCCTCGACGAAGCCTTTACGAACTCCACCAAATTTTCCAGAGGAGTTGAGGGAGAGGGTTTTGTTTTTCATGTACGCCGACGACGCGAGGTGTGTATATGAGAGTTTTTGTCCCGAGTGGGGGCTTTGCGGGCATGACGACGACGACGACGACGACGGCGACGACAAAGACAATCAAGGTGCTAAGAAAGGGGGCATACGATTTGACACTTGTGTCATCCCCGAGGATGATGGGGAAACGGGACGGGTCACCACGGTGTTTGGACACGGCGAAAAGGAAGGGGAAGATGATCATGAGTGTTTACCGTTTTACAGGGAGGACCCGAGGGGGTTTGATCCCGGGGGGGTGATGCCGGTGGAAATGAAGAGGCAGCTGGTTAGGGAGTGGGTTGATCGGTCCTTGGTCGTCGTGGGACACGAGAAGGTGAGGTTGAACCAGGGGTATTACGAGTTTGGGTGGGGAAGGATGGAGTGGATTTTGAGGGGATGGGAGGTTGAGAGGCTGCTACCTGGGGTTGATAATGATGATGATGATGATGATAATCAGAGGGGGAGGAGGAGGAGGAGGAAGAATAGGGTTGTTATGGATGTCTTGCCTGGTGGTGACGGTGGTGAGGTGGAGTATTTGTACGGCAGGATAAGGTATTTGTGTATAAATACGCGGCCGAGGTTGTTGAGGGTTAGACCGCTTGATGCTGGGGATCCAAGGTACAGCGAAGGGAAATGGGCTGTGGAGAGGGGGTTGAAGTCGGAGTGGAGGGCTACGTTTGGGTTGGACTGGGTGAGGATGAAGAGGTTGGAAGGGCTTTGGGTTGATTTGAGGATTTGGTCGGCTGTCAACGGGGGGCCGAGGAGGGAGGGAATTGGGTTCTTCGGGGAGGTTGTGAGGGATTTGATTAAGGGGTTGAGTGGAAGGAAGTTGAAGGTTTTGGTTGTTGCTGGGTTGGAGAGTTATGAATGGGGGTGGAGGGGGGAGGAGGAGGAGATAGTCGAGGATGATTTGGAAGGGGGAAAGTTGGATGAGGAGAGTGGGTTGTATGTGTTTGAGGGGAGTGAGAGGGTGAATTGGTTCAAGACTTTTAGGGAGGCCCGGGCGGTTAGGCCTGGTGGGAGGTTGGTTTTTGTGAATAAGGAAAAGGATCCTCTTGAGAAGAATTGGTGAGTGAACTCGTTGGATTCTAGACCCGAAGCATCGGAAGCTACTTTGGCTAATCCCTTGGCTCATCCTTGACAGATCCGAATTCTCGACTCTTGATAGGCCAGAAATGAAAGGATGTAGGCCAGCAATAGCTTTCCCGCATCAGCTGCAATGTACTGTACATTTGTGCAACACACTGGATCCATCTCGATGGACTTCTGTATAGATGCCCAAAAGATAGCTCAAGCTTTTCAAAAACAAGACTTCTTATTTGTTTCTAGGCGATTGGTGGGGACTTCTTGGAACATTCGGCCACGACATCAAGAGGATACCTGCGAGACGTTGTCGTCCGCTCATTGGTTCGGACGGATCCGAGACTCGATCCTATTCATCGCCTCTATTCCACCAAACCTCACAGGCACCCAACACGCACCTACCTCATGATTTTATTATGTTTCCGAAATGCCGGGTGGAAACAAAAACTTGGTTTCTGGGGATGCACAAATAACATGCAAGCCCCTCGTGGGATGGCTCATGCAGCCCGCCCTTTCTCTCTCTCTCTCTTTTCTTACTCGCAGCTTTCCCCAGGTTTTGAGCTTGAGCTTTGCCTCACTTTCATCCATCTTTGCACCCCTCCAAGATGGCCTGCAAACGGGATTTATCAGCTGTCAGCCTTGCCACCATCTGAGGCATCTACCTTCTCTTCGGAATTTCCTTTTACCCCTCATCTATTTTACACTTGACATCATTCACTCGCTCTTCAAATTTTTTAAATTTTTTCCCTTTGTGCATTCTATGGCTTTTTAAGCAAACTGTTTTAAGAAAACTTCCACACCAACCTTCAATGTCTCCTTAACGTCAAGTTGACGCCTCGACGCAAACATGGCACCTCGGTCTTCATCAAGCCGCGACACCCACCATGGAGGAGGAGGGGCAACATCAACAGCAGCAGCAGCAAGAGAAGCCCATCGGAGTCTCCTCTCATCCATCTTTGGTCCGGCTATTATTCCCGGCCTCTTCGGTCCTGCTGTGATCCCGGGTACTCAACCCTTCAAGCCCCGAACTCATCAGCATCACAACAACCATGACCACCATCATCCCGATCATCACTATCACCGCCACAAGCATGACCATCACCACGGAAAGACCGGTCACCCCGCAGCGGAGGCTCCGGAACCCAGACATGCAAAGGCCAAGCAGCCTCAGCCCGCCTCTCACGGGCACAAACACTCAAGACCTCATCATCAACCAAATACGCCCGCCTCCTCCTCCCTACCCGCAGAACACAGACGATCAACTCCCACCACCAAGACCAGGACCAAGGCCAAGCCCACACCGCGCCAGAAGGAGGAACCCCCCAAAAGAGTCAAACTCACACTCAAGCCCCTCGATTCCAACTCCATCTCCTGGGTCCTCAACGTCCCCACCAGCCTCATCGCATCTAAGCTGAGATATCAAATCCGCCAGCTATACCGGGACAAGTGCATCCGCCTCCCCATGACAGTCAGTATACAGCTCTTTGATTCCAACGCACAAAAACTCGGCCCGGACCACAAGCTTTTTTCGTCTTCTTCTTCTTCTTCTTCCAGTATTACAATATGGTACCGCATCATCGACCATGACTCGCCGTCCTCTGTTGCGAAGTGGAGGTTCTCCTGCCAGGACAAGATTGACAAGTCGTTTGCTGTTGAAATGTCCAAAGCAATCGAGGCGGGTGCTACGGTTGGGGAGATAAGAAAGATGGTTGCGGGGAAGAAAGGGGTGCAAGATGTTAACAGGGTGAGGATATATGCCGAGGATGGCATGCGTCGAGGTGCTCTCATGGGGAATGACTGGGTGCTCAAAGAAATCGGACAAGGGTGGTTGTGCAGGTGGTTGAGCTTGGACGTTAGAGCGGAAGGGAGGTATGTCGTTTTGAAAGGGATGAAGAGGAGGGAGGGGTATCTGTTTCACCCGAGTAGTAGCGGTAGGGATCAGATGAAGGGGAAAGAGTGGTGCGTGAAGTGGCTGAAGGCCTATTTGGAGAGGGATGTGTTTTTCATTGTTGGGAGTAAAGGGGAGAAGGGCTTGAGGAAGAGGATTGCGTTGAGATTTGACGGGCAGATGGCGGGTGATGAGGAGAGAGTAAAGTGGGGAGGGACGTATGAGCTTGAGCTTCCGGTTGAGGACGCGGAGCTGTTTAATGAGGAGGAGGCGCGGTTGTTGTTGTCTGGTGAAGGAAGCGGTGAGACGTGCGTGGTTTGCGGAGATGAAAAGAAAGTGAGTGGTTTCCCGGTTAGGGTGACGGAGGGGTGCAAACACGATGTGACCATCTGTAAGGAGTGTTTGGAAAAGTGGTTGGAGTCGAGTGCTGAAGCTGGAAATTGGAGGAGGTTGAGGTGTCCTGATCCTGAGTGCGAGGAGGTGTTGGAGTATGCGTCTGTCAAACGGTATGCTTCAGGGGAAACGTTTGGGCGGTATGATAGGTGGATGCTGAACGACTCTCTTGAGGGCGTCGAGGGGTTTGAGCGGTGTTTGGCGTCGGGTTGTGGGTATGGACATATACATGATCCAGCTTGTGAGGTTTTCCAGTGTCGGAATTCAAAGTGCGGGAAGAGACATTGTATCAAGCATCATATAGTGCATGAGAACGAGACGTGCACGGAGTATGAGCGGAGGCAGGAGAGACGGGAGGAGGAGAATAAGAAGTCGGAGAAGGTCGTGAGCGAGATGGCCAAGGAGTGTCCGAAGTGCAAGAGGATGGTGCACAAGACTCAGGGGTGCAACCATATAACTTGTAAGTTTTCTTTTTCTCTTTCTCTATACTTGACTTCGTGCGCATATAACTGACGATATTTCTTTTTCAGGCACTTGCCGTCACGAATGGTGCTATATCTGCTTCGCCCCGTTCATGACAACCCCGACAACGGGGATCCTTCTATGCCACCACAACCCTGGATGCACCGAGGCACCGCAGCCATTCGCGCATCTGTTTGATCGGGAAGGGAATTTGCTCAACCCGGGAGCTCAAGACCTTCAAAATGCTCACGTCCTTCCTCCGCCTCCACCCTTTCTAGGACGACAACGTCATATCATTCCAGGTATGAGAAGGCATACCGGCCCACCACCTCATTTGCCTGTCGATGATGCCCCTGAACCTCTTCGACGGTTCGTTCCGCAGCCACTTGTGGGTCGAACTGCGTTGGGGACCAGGAGAGCACAACGACAAGGGCGAGGGTCGCAGGCTGGCTTGCCACGGATGGAAGTCTGATGGAAGCACGGTTCTCCTCAGAACTGGGCCCTGTTTGAGCTGGTTGAGAATATCAACCAGGTCCGGGTGAGCCCTTTTTCTGAGGAAGATACCAAGGTTGGAGGTTGGAGGAGACAGTGAGGAACATGGTTTTGGGATCTTGAAGGATATCGCCATACGATGTAATGGCAGAGCTCTGGATGCTGAAGATGAAGAGGGTAGGCACAGAATGACTTGCTGCAAGCAGGCACGCAGTCAGTCGACGACTCCCTTCCACGCACCTTCCCGTCCTCAGGACCAACCCTTTATATACAACATCCAACAGACACCACTTAGGGCTTGAAGATTAAGAGGAGGGAGGCCCCCCGTTCGAATCCTCGACCGACCCACGGAGGTAAACGCACCGAATGCGTTTCGTGCCCGGGCACCTTCCCTTCGGGGGGAGCTGCCCGGTTAGCTTTTTACGACTTGCTTTTTCCATGATCATTTATTTCTTTTGTTTATTTATTTTTTCTTCTCTTCTAAAATATAAAAATGAGAGCACAAGTCTCCTAAAACTATCTTCCCCCTCCCCTCCGCCCTAATTCGAAATGTGACTTTTTAAGCTTCTATTTGTTCTTTGTGTTCATTTCTTTTTGGGGGAGGTTTCTTTCCCCTTCAGTTTGGGTGATTATTAACTGAAGTCGTCGTTTTTCGACTGAATGGATTTGAATGGTCATGTTTTTCTTCCTTTTGCTGCTGTGATGGTCGCCTACATGGTAAGATATTCATTTAGTATCGGAAGGGAATTTCTTTAATAAAACTTGGGAGTTGGACTTGCGAATGTGAAAACCTTTCTCATCTTTCCTTGATTAACTGTGACCTGGAGTGTTCTATTTAGAATTTTTTGGGGAATTTTTTTTTTTTGTCAATGTATATTGTGGAGGGATGGATACATGAACGGGAATGCTCTGAGAAGGGCGTGGTATTTGGAGAGTCGCCTGGATGCTGCCTTTTGAAGCGACGAGATTCGGTGATGACTGTATGATCTTTCTATGATCCTTCTACGTCTTGTTGAGATTTACGGTTTTCATAATGTGGACTGAATGTTTACAACATGGAGTTTGGATGAGCCCTGCCTGATATCATAGCCTGCCTCAATATTCTTATGATCTTCTGCTTGGCTGCCTTCCCATTCTTCTGGTCCAGCCCAACAATGGAAAAAGAAAATGAATGTGTGGAAAAGGCTGGTGTAGCGCTCTGTTTCTTATTTTAGCAGTCATCTTTTGTGTGTTTGTGCCTGTGCCTCTTTTTGTCCTCGTGAGCGGCCGGCGCTTTGTTTGGGCGCGCTGGCTTTATACTCGTCCTTGTGAGACCCAGGGGTCAAAAGTAAAACCTCACGTCATCATTGATTCAAAGGAATGTCTTACATAGCATACACAAGCCCCCCAAGGCTGCGAAACCGCCAAATGGTGTTCCCAAGTCCTTGAGGTTTGTCTGTTGCTGTGACCCCTCGGATGTGCAAAACATTGTTTCGAAGATCAAACCACGCGACCTCGAAGCGAAGCCCACGCTCGGGAACATGCAACCCGGTTTTGAGTGTACATGAAGAGGAAGAAGAAAAACACAAGCGATAAAGTTTATTTTCCCATCATGGTTCGGTTCAAGAGTCATTGTCGCATCATTTCTCATTTTCTCGATTAAAACTCGGGCATTTTTTTGGGGGGGTTTTTTTTTTTTGGCGCCCTGCCCGCCTTTGGTGTAACTGAGATGTGCCGCCCTCGAGATGTCCAAGCATGATCGATCTGGGCGTTGGCAACCTTCTTTCTCGTACCGCCGCCGCCATCTTTGGTGCCGCCGGGACACGGCATGATCCCAATTCTTTTTCATCTGCCGCCCGCAGTTATCTCCGGAATTGCGCCCGTTGGTCTTGGTCGAACCCTAAAGCCGCAACGTCGCAACGTCTTTCAAATATCGTTGTCGCCGTTTGAGATTGGCAATGGCAGGTTGCGATTTGTGCTAAATTATGGTTTCTTCTTTTTCTTCTCATCTCCATGCACGCACGCACTTGAGGAGCATTTCGTGCATTGAAACGACCTGAACCACGGCCGACCCTCGAGCAAGGGCAAGCTTCCCCGCAAATGCTGCACGTTCCCGAGGTCCTGTTTTAGGGGCGTTGGATCTTAGCCCCGCTTGCTTCGCATCGAGGCGAAATTGCAGATTTCCATTTTGGGTGACAGCGAGACGCCGCTGACTGTCAAAAGTTGAAGATTGAAGATACACACTGCATACGAAGTTGCCCAAGAAAATGTATGTGCTGTGCATGAACACACATAAACGACGTCTCATAACGGGCCATGAGATTCCCCGAAGCGCCTGACAAACCATGTTGACATTTCATCTGAATCTACAAGATCGAAAATCGGCAGAGGTAATATCACAGTTTGCGGGGACCGCCGCAGGCTTGCTGATCCGCGCTGTGGACAAACGACATTGCGATGGTCCCTCCATCACAACAACCCCTGATCGTTGACGATGGCGGTTGATTCGATCGAGGCCTTGAAAACACCACTCCAGCAAAATGATGTTTTTTCCATAGGGCGGATAAATCATTCCAATCACAAGAGGGGGATGAGGAAAGACTCGAAGAAAGACTCAGAGAGAGCGGGTTCCACGGGCTCCAAAGGAAGGGTTCCTGCATTCGCTTGCGCAGGGGTGGGTGATAAGAAACACAATCGCCAGCTCAGATTGGAGGGCCGTGCACCCACTCACCTGCAAGGTACAGAACGGTCTTGACTGAAAATGGACCGTGATTGGGGGGTTGCGAGGGATGGACATGGGTGCCCCTGTTCATGTCGTCCCTCCTTGCCAACCGTTCGCCGTGTGCCCTTTCACCTCAGGCGGAAGGGATGGCCCAAATTGGACCGCGATGGCGCTTCGCTGGGAAAAATTCCCACATGGCCCCTGCTTTCGTTGCTGCCGGCGCCAATTGCCAATTTGCAGCCTGAGGGTGCGACCTTCTTCTTTCTTTCGATTCCCTCTCTCCTGAATTCCAGGTTGAATGCAAATCAGGAAATTATTGCCCAACCCCTACGATCCAAAGCCAATCGAGGGCGCCGAGGGTGGCCAAGCCCATGAGAATCTAACTGCCGATAATTTGGTCAATTCAGTTCCAACAGAGCGCGCCATTGCACATCCATTGATTGCCCATTGATCTTTGCATTACCATCGACCGATACCACCATTCCCCGTTCCCACGCCGCCGCCTATCTTATGTATACTACCATGGCTCCTCTTGTCGATGGCCCAGGTCCTGTCGACCCTCTCGCCCATCATCCGCCCGAGGCGACCCCCAACAAACCCCCCGTCGCCCTCGCCCGTCCCGAGTCACATCTCTCTGACACAACAAGTGCTTCATCCGAAGTTGCTGCTCTTGGACCTCTCGAAACATCGGACCAAACGGACGTGTTCCCCGACCTCCCCTCGTTTCCTACCGCTGGGACGTGGTCGACACGATCCTCACCCATCGCCCCCAAGCAGACGCACTCGGCCCCCAGGACTGGCCGCTCTCTCAGCCTCGCCCAGATCTCGGGCCCTGTCAAGAGGAAGCCTCTCTCTGCCACGGCCTCGCCTTCGGCCACCAGATACTCGACACCGGTCTCCTGCCCGGACGATCATCTCCTCCTCCAAGACCTTCAACGCCCTGAGCACCGGTTTGCTAGGGCCATCTCTCTCGACAGCCCTACTTTGTACGATTTTCAAGGCCATAGAAGCCCCAGAATAGCACCGACTTCATTGCACACCATTCAACAGGTTGGCAGTTCTGACCCTTCTGAAAGTAGCCAATTGTATGTTCCCTGACTCGGTCCTTTGTGGTTGACCAGTCATTCCGGGTAAAGGTGTGGCAATATCAAGCTAACCAGGTTTTTCTTTCTGCTTTCTTCTGACAGATCATCTCCCGTCTTTGAGCCGTCCGCACAGCCTGTAGTCCCGGCTGTCGGAGCTGAAGACGTACAATTACGAAACAACCCTGCAGCAGCTCAAACACCACACACACCTCTCAGAGAGGAGGAAGATCTAAGCGCCGACACGGCCAGTCAGACCACAGAGGAGTCCTATTACGACCACCTCGACTTTGTCCGCGCCGACTCGCCGGAATCAGTGGGCGACCGCACTACAGTGCTTAATATTAATACCAAGACCATGTCCATGTTATCACGGAAGTCACCACCACCACATCTAAACCTTGGCACATCACCAATAGAACAGGACGTGCAGCAGACCTCGCCGGCCACGCACTCACGACACAGCAGTAATCTTAATAAGCCGCTGCCAAAATCACCAGCGTCCTCTAAGCTAGGCGTGTTCTTCGGCTGGGGCAACTCGTCACCCTCACCGTCGTCACAAACCGAGTTCTCCGAAGGCGCCTTCTCGCCTCTTCCAGCATCACCCTCCTCTTTCAAGCCGGCAACTCTCGCCACAGAGTCCTATGAGACTCCAGTTCCAGCAGAGAGCCCTACATATTCCGATGACGCCGGAGAAAGAAGCCCAGATCTATACTATAGCGAATCACGGCTACAAACGCGCTCGGAAAGCTCAGCATCGTTGGTCGAAATCGAAGAGATGGAAGACGAATTGAAAGCCATCAGCGCCGAATTGGCTGCGTCCATTCGGCGCGAGATGGACCTGGAAGATCTAGTTGACAGGATGCAGGAGCAGGTCAACAACCCCCAAGCACCCGGGAAAAGGAGTAGCGACTATTTCTCGGACTCTGGCTACAGCTCGGCCAGATTTAGCGAGTATGACCACGCCAAGGACGAGATCTCGCAAATCCAGCGGAGAGGCGAACAGGAGAAGGCAAAGGTCAGACTGGAGCTCACCAGCAAGCTTCAGGAAGAGCGCGAGATGCGTCGCGCCCTCGACGCGCAGATTCAAGAACTACAACTCAAAGCATCACAAATTGACCATGTTCAGCTTGACAACAGTGCGGCAAGTGAGCGAGTCAAAGAGTTGGAAGCCGTCTGTGAGGACCTCAGCCGAAGACTCTCGGAGGAAAAGGAGACCAAGAACAACTTTGAGGATCTCCTCAATGCGCTGAAAGGGGAACTTCAGACGGCAGCTAATGAACGGGACAACCTGCGCGATGAAATTGTTCCCCAGTTGAGGGCGCGAGTGGAGGGTTTGGAGGCCGAGGCCGCTGAGAATGCGAAACTCGCCTATGACACGTCCAAGATACAACAGGAACTCGAATCTCTCAGGTCAGAAAACACTGAGCTCCAGCAGTCCGAGTCGGAAAAGGCGAGGCTTGCACAGGACGCATCCAAGCTGCAGCAAGAGCTCGATTCTCTTCGTTCACAGAACACTGAGCTCCAGCAGTCCGAGGCGGAAAAGGCGAGGCTTGCACAGGACGCATCCAAGCTGCAGCAAGAGCTCGATTCTCTTCGGTCGGAGAATTCAGAGCTGAGACAATCCGAGTCTGAAAAAGCAAGGCTTGCTTATGATGCATCCAGACTTCAGCAAGAACTCGACTCTCTTCGGTCTCAGAACTCGGAGCTCAAACAAACCGGCACTCGCATGTCGATGGCCCTCTCAAGATCGACGTCTGTCACCGGCGGGCCTTTTAAGAGAGCTCAGAGCCGCCCGCAGTCCCTTTCGCGCTCGAACAGCACAAGGCCAGGGCCTGCCAGCACGGAACCCCGGGAAGTTCTCGCAGAGAGGCTCAAGGATGTCGAGGCTCAACGTGACGCTTTGCATAATGCGCTCAAGAGTCTGCTCGAAAGGCAGGAACACCAGAACCGAGAAAACGACAAGAAGATTCGACAGCTTGAGATGGAGCGAGACCGGCTCCTCACCGCCTCGCCCAAGAAGGCCGGCTATGAACGTGATGTCTCCAAGCTCCGCGAGGAGATTAACGTGCTGCGTCGCCGGGCAGAGGAGGCTATTGAGCAAAAGTGGCAGGTGGAGAAGGGTCTAGGAGGACTCAAGATGGACCTCGATCGCGCCGAAGAAGAAATCGCCATGCTTCGCAGTCTCCTCAAGGAAGCCGACATCTTGATTCCTGATTCACTTCCCCACGCGGACGACGGTGATGATACCGCCATCGTTTCCTCGGCATCACTTGAAAAGGCTTATAAGGACCTGCAAGCTGCATACACCGAAGCACTGGAACGAATCAAGGCACTGGAGGATTCGGCATCAGCCGACGAGCGGACTCAGCTGGCCATTCAGCGCCTGGAGCACTCCCTTGCGATTGCAGTCTCTGATCGAGACATGGCCCGCGCTGAGGTCGAGGCGTACCGTGCTCAGCTCGAATCACTTAAAGCCACAGAGAAGCAGCAACTCGATGCGGAGGCCGATCTCGCCGATCAGTTGCAGGACTCGGCACGGCGCATTGAGGAGCTTTCCCACCAGGTGCGCTCTCAGCTTGATGCCAACGCTGCGCTGCGTACTCGCCTGGCCATGACCATTGCGCGCGGCGAGGCAGAATCTAGAGTCAGCACGGAGCGCATTGCCAGCATGCAGAAGCGCCTCCGCACTCTCGAGGAGCAGGTTGTGAATGCTCAGACGGGTGCCGAAGAGCGGGTGGCCCGCTATGAGGAAGAGTTGGCCTCGCTCAAGGAAGCCCACAGCATTCAGCTGCAGCGTCTTCGCGATACCTCTGGCGGTCTTCGCAGCCCGCGCCACTTCCCCTCAAAGTCGCCACTGTCGCCCATGTTCAGCATCAAGAGCGGACAGCAGAACTCGGCACGGTCTGTGCGCTTGTCGTCGCCGCTTCTTAGCCCCAACGGCCCGAGCATGCGCCGGTCAGCCAGTTCCGCTCTGGACGACACCACCAACACCATGGCCCAGCAGGTCGATTCGCTCAAGGGGCGCGTCGCCGAGCTGGAGGGAGCTTTGGCGACTGCCGACGCCGAGATGCAGGAGGTGGTTGGTCGCATGAATACGGCTCAGATTGAGGTCATGACTCTCCAGGAGGAGCGTGAGTCTGCCGTCCGCGAGACTCGCAAGCTTCAGCGCATTATTGAGGAGGAGAAGATGCGCGTCTTCCAGGAGCGTTTCAAGGCCATTTCCAGCTAAATGAGGCACTTTCTGACGGCATATGTGAAAACGCAACGCAAACGCAACGTAATTGTCATGGAATCATCAGCATCATCAGCAGCAACACCATTGCATTTTTGGATCGGCGCCTAGCTTTTCTTTTGGCTTTTTTTAACAATTATTTTGGCATAACGATCATGGCATTGCTTCCTTTTGGTCATTGGCATTACCGAGTCTCCCCCCTCTTGGACTTTGAGAGTCTCAAAGGCCTGGGGTCGGTTCCTCTTTTTTTTTCTTTTTTTCTTGCTCTTCTATGATATGGCATTCTTGTTGGAAATACCCAGGGTTTCTTTTACTTGAGCCCACATCACATGATGGCTTTTTTGTTGTTTTTATATTCTTCTTATGGCAGCGGCCTGAGTTTGATCATTCTCAGCTGTCCGTCGTGTCTATTTTTTTTCTTCAATTATGTGGTTCATATTAACCGCTTTTAAACCTTTGTTAACTTTATTGTATAACTTGTATTGGCTAACTATTTTGGGTTGTTGTTTTTTGTGTGCGTATGGGATTGGGGGAAAAAATACACACAAATGGGTACGAATGAAGGAAGAAAGAAAGAAAGAAACAAATTTGGATTCTGTGTGTGTGTGAGCATAGGAATGGGTGGATCGAAGATGATGAAGGGAAGAGAGGTAGGGAGGAATCAATATTAATTAGTCTAGAACTACTACGTAGGATCGAAGGAAATGGAAATGTGTTTGTTTTATTGGGATAAAGTAAAAGATTAGGTATGATTATGGTGTTTCCTAGGAGAGAAGAAAGAAGGGAGGAGGAAATTAGGATAATTGTATTGAAATGGTTGAGACTGAATTTTTTGGTGCATTTGATGTTGATTGTGAGTGATTCGTTATGATGATGATATGATGATGATGACTTGGTGTTTTTTGAAAGAGCGGATGTGTGTGTGTTTGTGACTTTTGGATTGTCGATCAAGATTGCCATGAGGAACAAGCTACGTTATGCCCTTCTGTGGAATTTAATGCTGCGGATGTTGTTCTGGAAAATCCTGGATATGGGCAGCAAAAATAAAGTCGGAAAGCGTCTTCAACGTGGAAAGATGGCTAAATATAGTACATGTACATCTAAAGTATGTGTGTATGTTACATCTATCTGAGAGTTCAACTAATAAAAAAAAAAACCCAAAAAAAAACCTGTGCTGTAGCCAGCTTGTAAAAGTTGCGTTTGCAAATAAAAGGGTTTCAAACCAAGAAGTAAGTACGATCGATAGATATATGATGGGTACAATGTGATATGGTGGGGTTATAGTCAATGTATACACGACTGACTTGCAGAGTGGAAGCCTGCTATAGATAGATATGCTATATTCACACTTATTTATTGGCCTAGGTATGTATGTATGCATGTGGATATATATATATATTATTTATTTATTCATACTACCGATGTGCCTATCCTAGGGCGTGCCGGTCCAGCAGGCTATCTTAGTGTACAGGAAAACCGTGCCAGTCTTCTGGCTGGGATATATATATATATATATAACGTGGTACCCGGGTGAGTCGCGCACCCGGGTGAGTCGCGCACTTTTTCACCACCATACGACAAAACACTTTAATTATATAACCACAATAACGAAAATCAATTGAAATTACTTATTATTAGATATATTAGATATTTCTGCATCCTCCTGACAGGTACGCATATTGTGCCTAGCCTTTCCGCAATTGCTATAGCGCCTTTGATCCGTCTCTGTTCTCTTCCGCCGACTACTACTTTCCCGCTTATTACGTTCTATCTGTTCCTGTGCCTCCTTCTGGGCCAGTATATCCTGTGCATCTTCTATAGTAAGTGATCCTCTAAGCTGCACTCGTGTTTTTTTGGCCCTCCGGCGCTTGCTAAGTGCCTTATTTGCCTTTTGTAAGGTACGTACCTTAGCTGTTAAGAGGGTAACCGAATGCGCTAATGCCTGCGTTCCTTTCGCAAGCTGGTCGATAGTAGCGAGAATTGGTGTTGGCGAGCTTCCTTGGTGACGGGCTATCTGGTATTTAATGAATTCGGATTGTGCGGCGGCCTCTGATGGGTTTTGTGGTGTCTGGGAGACCCATAGATCGGAGGAAGGGGGACTAGTTAGTGTTGACGTCCGCAATTTGACATTTAGCTTAGATATTATAGCTTCGGGGTCGAAAGGTATTAGATCCGTACCTCTGAAACCTCCTCTATTATTACTTTCCGTTATAGTGGCAAAGTGCGCGGCTTTAAAGGCGAGAAAGAACTCGACCTTGGTGATGTGGTTGATATGCGCTTTGACGAAGTGTTCGATTTCCCGGCCGTATATCCGTTTTAAAACGTTAAAATACCTTATATTAAGTGGTTGGGTAAGATGAGACGAGTGTGCAGGTAAATAGATAGTAATAATGTTATTATTATTGCAATATTTGTCGAACTCGGCCGATTAGTGACTATTATGTCCGTCGAGTATAATTATCCGATATATACCTCTTGTGCGAGATTTTGTATGCTTATCGAAGTGCTTGATCTAGTCTAGGCCGGTCTTATTATCTATCTATCTATTGGAAGTTGGTTTGAGAGCTTAGTCGAATGGGAGGTTACCCTTTGTATACTAATTAGCGAGGTGATATGCGCCTTGAACGATGAGATACGGCGGGAGGTACTACCCTTCGCCATTGATATACTCGATTACCGTTGCTTATTCCCGATTCCTAGGTTGAACTGCTTTACCTTGTCCGCGTCGATCGGAACGTATAATGAATTGGGGATTGAATGCCATTCTAGGATTCTGGGATTCTACGGTTTAAGGTTAGTGCTATGGCTAAGTGGTTGGCTGTATGGCTGGATGTTAGATGGATTCAGGGGCTTGCCCCTGAATCACATGCCATGGAATGCCACGAAAGCCATGATGCGGGGACAGTCTTGGTGGAAGATTCTGGATCTGTGGCACGGCCCACTTGCAGTGGAAGGACTGTTGGAATTCTATAGGTATAAATTCTGTGTAAATAGTCTTCGAAAGTCAAGCAAGCAAGTAGGAAATCAAGCAATCTAGACATCTTCTTCTTGCTTCCTGGCCTGGTACGCGGCCAGTATCTTGTTATGGTAGTGTGATTGGTTTTGGGAGTGGTTTTCCCGCTCCAATTCAATAACTACTATAGATGCGTAGATAATGCCTATTATAAACCCTGTCTCGTCGAAGTTATAGAAATCGCAATCCTGGATCCCGTATAAAGCTCGCATATTGTATATAAGCTTAAACCACGCGCTAATGAGCTTTGGATCTTCGCAGAGAGCCCTTTGGAAGTCGTAGATGCGATTGAAACGCGTCTTAAGCTCTGGCTGTCGCGTGACGAAGGTTTGAGCCTAGTTCTTGCCGACGGGTTTCTCGTTGCGTTCTGTAAGAAGCAAATTGGCTATATCTTTAATACTAGCCAAGTGAGGCGAAAATCCTCGCGAATCTAGCTTCAATATATACTGGATAACTGCCTTTTCTTCTAAGTCCGTCAATCGTTGGGCGTTGCTGCGATAGTCGCGTCGTGGGTTACGACTATTGATTCTGTCGCGTAGTGTCGCTTCGGGAATATTATAGATCTGCGCAGCTTTGCGGCGACTTAATTTCTTATCGCGTCTAAGTGCTTGCATTGCGAGGATGATGCTGGCTTCTTTGGATGATGCTGACATTTTTTTCGTTGTTGCGGTTGTGTAATTGAAATGTTTGGTTGCGTAGTGGTGAAAAAGTGCGCGACTTACCCGGGTGCGCGACTCACCCGGGTACCACGTTATATTTAAATATAAACAAAAGAAATGAAAAAAAAGGCAAAATATGAAAAATGAGAAAATAATATCAGGTCCAACAAAGAAAAGCCTTCTTCCTTCGTCAACACGGATCCGTCCAGTCATCATGATATATGTTTACCAATGCCGTGCCGTGCCATGCCCAATTTGTGCTGTCGTCATGAAATGCCCCCACCAAAAAAAGCTTCCTTCAAAGATACATGTCCAAGAATCTGGTCAGACAATCAACAACCATTCGATATTTCTTCTCATTGTCTTCAGCCTTTCTATTCCTAGCTCTCTTTCCTCTTCCTCCTCTTCTTCTTGTTCTCCCCCTCCTACTCCTCCTCCTACTCCTCCTCCTACTCCTCACGTTTTCCTCTCCTTGTCCGGTCGGCAAATCCGAACAACCCGGATCCTCAGACTCAGCCACAGGCAAACGACGAGACGGAGAAAGCCCCGCCGCGGAGATATTCGAGAAAACTAACCCAGCAGGCTCCGGAGTAGACCAGCCAGCATTTTCACCACCCTCCTCCCCACGACTATAGCGCCTACTACGACGACGACGAAAAGACTTCTAATCCCTCTCGCCGCCACCGCTGCCGCCACCGCCCGGGCTGCCTCGCTGCTGACCAGCCACCCAGGTGCCCAAGTCCGGATACTTCCTCCCTCCAACGCCAGCAGTCACTCCGCTTCCGGCCGGACTGGCGACCCTTTCCCTGTTCTCCCTCTCTCTGTGTCTCTCCCTGCTTTCCCTCTCTTTATCCCGAGACCGATCATGAGAACGAGGAACAGCAGAGGAACTCGACAGTCTCTCCCTCTCCCTCTCCCTCTCCCTCTCCCTCTCCCTCTCACCGCCGCCTTCCCTTCTCCAACGTTCCCTATCTTCACCTCTGAATCTGTCTCTATCTCTATCCCTATCTCGGTCTCGATATTCCCTTTCTCGCTCCCGGTCTTGCTCTCTATCCATCATGTCCCTCCGCCGATCAATATCCGCATGACTGCTCGTCCGTCTCTGATTCATCCCCTCTGACGGTCTGGAAAGGTACGGGCGGGCTGCGCTGCCCGACGCTACCCTCGTGTGGTGATAAACAGTCCTCGGCGAGATGTCATCGTCCGAGTCGTCATGTCTGTCCCTATCCCTGCTGCTTCTATGCGACATCGGCGGCGGCGGCGGCGGCGGCGGTGGTGGTCCTCCCCGTTCGCGTTCTCCTCGCTCATTCTCTCGGTCGCTATGTCTCCTGTTCCGTCCTCTATCTCTTTCTCGCGCTCTCTCCCTATCTCTATCCCTATCCCTCTCCCTCTCCCTCTCACGCTCTCTCTCGCGTTCTCGTTCTCTTTCCCTTTCGCGAGACTCCCGTGAGCGTTTCCGAGTAACCCTGATTCTCGCCCTCTCAACCTCAGAATCAGTCTCACTGCCAGTCCCCGTATCTGATGACTCGGTATCAGACCAGCTCCTATTCAATCTTGAGCTTCTCAGATTCTCATTGGGGTTATCATCCCTGTTCCGGCGAGTGTTCACCGGCGGCGGGGCTTCCTTCCTCGTTCTCGATCCGCTCAGGCTTCTCTGTCGCTCAGGAGACCCCGTCACAAAACTAGATAGCTTGTCCTTGAACTCGTGCAGGGCGCTTCGAGTTCGTTTGCCCTCCTCTGCTTCCCTGGATGAGCCGCGGCGGGAATCAGTTTCCGGCCTTGGGGAGTGAGTTCGTGTCGGACGAGGGGACTGGGTTCTCGCAGAGTGAAGATGTGGATGGGAGTAAGAAGTGGGGATTGGGGGCGGTGGCATCGTGGTGCGGATTATGCGCGGGATAGAAGTGACGTCTTCTGAGCTTCCTGTGTAGACCCTGCGCACTCCAGGGATGGGGCCGTCACTACCTGGAGGAGGACGCGCCGGAGAGCGTCGAGGATTAGTACTCCTCGGACTGGCGGGGGATTCGTCAGACTCTGAGGTGGTGGCATGATGGCGAGGTTGGCTGTGTCGGCGCTGTTGGGCGTGGTTGGGGTTGATGTGTGGTGATCGGACAGGAATGGGGCCGGGCGATGGTCGGGGCGCTTCGTGCGGTGAGTGGGGGTAGTCGGAGAAGCTGCGTCTGCGGGCGGTTGGTTCGTCGGATGAGGAAGCCTGTCGGCGGATGTAGTTTTCCCTTTCTCTTTCGCGTTCTCTTTCGCGGTCCCGTTCCCGTTCCCGTTCCCGTTCTCTTTCGGGAGATCGTCCTGCAGGTGGAGCAGGGCGGCCGGTCGCGACTTTGACGTAGGCAACCTTGACGTTCCGTCCTGGGCCAGGGAAGTAAGAGTCGGCCTTGACATATTCGGACTTGACGTAGTCGGAACCGGGCCTGGTGTGGACGTAGCTGGCCTTGGGTGAGGCCCTTGGTCTCTCCTCGGGTATTTCCGCCTCTGCTGCTGCTGCCTCGATCCGCTTGACCTTGCACTCCTGGTACCATAGATCCGTATCGAGGTCTGTATCTAAGGGGAAAGCCTCCCTGGGAAGCTCTGGTGGGAAGAGCACGCCGGTTTCGGTGTTCTTAAGACACCAGTTCTTGACTGCATATTGCAACACAGGTACTTGGGTCTGTGGCTCGAGGAGTGTCTGGATCGATTGCCATCGTATAAAGCCTCTTATTGTCAAGGCTGGAATGGAAGGAGCGGCATAGTCGTCTTCGCTTGGGAGAAGTGAGTGCCGGCAACCTAGACCTTGAAAGACATCCGAGATGTGCGGATGGGGCATCTCTACGAAGAGTGCTGTTTTTTGGGGAGGTTCAGTGTTAGTATTTCCAAGTCGCTCTCGACAGGTTAAAAGAAGTCCGCCCACTTACAGTCAAAATTATACCCCGCGAGTTTGTAAAATGCCGCCAGCTTTGCCGGCGACAAATGATGGTGACTCTTGTCCCCAATCTCATGTGTGATGTAGAGAGCCAGAGATTTGAGGAGGGCTTCGAATAGCGGTGCTGGAACCGGGATTGGCTTTGCCTTGTTGAACAGGTAGCCGAAGAAGGCATTGCCATCTTGCGCTTCGGTTGTTGGGGCCACCATTTTGACTTCAGTCTCTTCTCATACCAGGTATCACGAATTCGCGAAGTGGGCGTGGAGCGGTTCTGTTATAAAGTCCAGCGGACGTCATCTCAGTGCGTCCCCTGGTGTGCGATAACGGGGATCGAGGTTGCTGTCGTGAAACTGTCAAGCAAGGCAAACAGGGCACACGGGCGGGCGGGTGTAGTCCCAAGATATAATAAAACAAATAGCTCGCAGAAGATGCAGTTCTTGAGAAAAAGGGAGTGCACATGCACAGCACATGTGTTGATGCGATTACTCAAACAGGACGGAACTTTTTTTCTTCTTCCCTCTCAGGCAGATTCCAGCATGTTCGAGTCAACCCCTGCAAGCTGAGAGAAACGGGATCTCAGCCAAGTTGCAAGAATACCTGCGGCAGCTGTGCGAGCGGCGCTGTACCAAGTTTACAAGATGCGAAACCCAACTTGGGCCAACATGGTTGACGCAACGGGTGACAGGGGGGGTGCCACTGGATGGAGGCTGGCTTCTGGGCAATAATCTCGGCAGGGTGGGCGGTTGGAAAGAGGAGGCGATGGCTGACGCTACAGCGGTTGACACGTGCTGCTGTTTGTGAACACAACCCCCCAACCCCTGCTTCCTTTTTTGGCTTCTTGAGAAGGCAGAATCGGGAGTCCTCATTCAGGGTTTAATGTAGTGTATATCATCCGACGTTGTGAGATGCCATCATAGTTATGGCTTTGACAGATGATCTAGAAGCTAATGTTTAGCCAAACCGTTGCACCGGCGCTCCTTGGCTCATACGATCCCAAATTCATGTGAGTGAGCTTGGTATTGGACGAACCCCGCTGTTGGTGAGGGGGGCCTCTGGGATACCATGACGTCCATCCATCTGATCAGGTCGATGAGTTTGACCGTCGCTCAAAGACAAACCCCAATGCCTCGGGCAAAGGGCCCGGGCAATAAAATTGGCAAGATGAGATCGAGACAAATTGCACTTCTCAGCTTTGGTTGTTCAAAAGACTGGCAACTGCTGTGTAAATTTACCCCACACTCTGCATTTGATAAAGTCATTGGCCCCGCACTGTATTTTTTGATATGCATTCTGAGGGGGTTGTCCTGCTTCAATGACGAAGACGCTGTGCTGTCCCCATAGTACGAAAGACTGTAACTATATGTGGCATTCCGTTTCTGGTCCCTTATTCTGTATCACTTCAAAACAAAATAAACAACAAAGTTCCTTCACTCCTCCTGCGGTGCCATCTGGCTCCGATCCCGTCGCGGGGACGCCGGCCGAGATGCAGATCCGGACCCGGACCCGGAGGACAACAGAACTCGGAACCGGACCACTCGGGTGCAGCGTGGGCTGCACCCGGTTGCAATATGCCCAGTGACATGTGTGTTCATGTACACATGGATTACGCCGCATGAACCAATCCACTCGAATCCATCAACCCCTTCTCCCATTCGCTCAACCTTAAAAGTGCAGCCCAACCTCCATCCCTCCCACCTTCATCACTGCTCCTTACATCACGACGGATATACCACAACCTGAACACCCAACCCCTCCCTTTTCACACCCTCAAAGGAAACAACCTAAAACAAGGCAGCACATCCCCCGTCCCCCCTTCCTTCTCATCCTTCCACTTCACAAACTCCTCAAACCCGCACTTCCTCAACACGCTCTGACTCTTCCCGTTCCCCTCAGCCGTAACAGCAATCAACACCTCCTCCACCACCACAACCGCACCCTGGGCTTGTTCCCTAACCACAACAGTCCTCTCATCAACCCCAACCTCCAACTCCACCTCTTCCCTCTCCAACCCCCTCCACAACTCCCCAAACCCCTTCAAGAACTCAGTCGCGTACCCTCTTCCCCAGCACTCCTTCACAAACATGTATCCAACCTCGGGCCAGCCAAACAGGGACCCACCGGTGTTGTGAAACCCGCCTATCCCGATGAACTCCCCCGTCCCCTTGAGGCAGATGGCAAAGTTGTACGTCCTGGCGTCGTTGGGTTCCAAGAACGGATCGAGTCTAGTTTGCGTCTCGGCGAGGTCTTTGTCGCACTTTTTGAGAGCGGTCCACTGCATCACCTCCGGCTGGGTTCGGAGGCGATGCAGGGAGTCGAGGTCTTCTTGCGCCAGGGCGCGGAGGGTGAGCCGTTCGGTGTGGAACGGTTTTCTCTCGGAATTGGGAGGGAAGGGCTGCCGAGGGAGCGTGGTTTTGACTTTGATGAATGTTGATGGGTCGGGAGCTGGGTCGTATTTGGGTTGTGACATGATGAGAGGGGTGTGACAAAAGTGGTCGTCAGCCTGTGAGCTCGAGGTGTAGAGTGAGATGAGTAGTCAAAAAAAATAAAAAAATCTTTCGAATAGATATTGGGGGAAAAAGATATATATCACCCTGGTCCTGTGAGTCAGGCTCCCAAGCCAGTCCTTTCCGGGGTGGTGCTTGTCACATTCAGCCTGGCTCCAAATCAACTCGTATCTACATTCAACTTCCTGATTTGGACATTTGGATGGGTGCTAGCTTATGCATGACACTGCCACAAACGGTAAATATTGGTGGTGTAATCGGAGATGCGGTCTGGAGGAACTCGTATGCCGTTGAGAAAAATTACTGGCTCGGCTGCGCATAGCTTACCGGCTTTGATTGGATCGAGCGCTTGCTTCGACATCAATGGGGCCGTAATAGCTTGAACTTGTAAAATTCCCAAATCCTGAGGAGCACCAGACAAACCTTGAGAGACCATATGAGCAGTAATAAGTTTTTGCTCCCAAAACAACGCAAAACCCTGTGCTTGACCATTTATTCATTTTATGCCCGTTCTAGGGAGCAAATGCAGGATATCCCATTTTCCTAGTGAACACCTGTAGAACCTGCCAACCCCAACCACAACAAGCAACCATGAAATCCCACTTAAGCAATAGTAGAGGGGCGCGTAGCGCTGAACACCTTCTTGGTGCTGATCTTGGCGACACGGTGGGGGAGGGGGAAGGTGAGGTTCTTGGTGATGAGCTGCTTGATGTAGGGGCGCTTGACATCCTCGGTCTTCTCGACCTCGACGACCTTGAGGATCTGTGGGAATTTGTTAGCAAATCATTGTTCTGTTGAGAATAGCAGCCGTGAGCTCGTACGTGGATGCTTCTGAAGCGGGCACGGTGGCGGGCGGCCATGTCGGAGTAGAGGGCCTCGACGGCAGCGGTTCTGGAGGTCTCGCGGTACTCCTTGTACATGTTGTGGGTACCAGACCGGGAGTCGTAGCGGATCCAGATGCCGAAGTTCTTGACTCTGAGGGGGTGCTTCTCGGAGATCTAAAAAAAGTGGCGTGTAAGCTCCCGTTCCAACAAGTTTCTTTCTGATCCGGTACACATACCACATTGACGGAGACGATCTCGCCAGTGGCCTTCTTGACCTTGCGGAGACCGCGAAGGAAGTACCAGAAACGGGACTTAGCAACGACCTCATTGGGCGCGAAGATGCGCATGCGGTACAGGCTGGGAGACGGGTTGGTCTCCGTGGGCAAGTGGCGCCCGATGACCTGGTATTCCTGAAGACGACCTGCATATTGCTGTCAGTGTTCTGTCTGACCCCTCATTCTCGTTCTGCTTGCAGCGGGCAGCAGCATCGGTGGCATTGCCGAGTTTTTTTTGGTGAAGTGGCCGAAGGCTGCCGAGAGGGGGTTTCCAGAGTTTGATATGGTCACAACCATCGCCGCCGTCGTGTCAAGCAGTTCCTCATCGCCCATAAACCACACCAATCCATCATTGTCAATCAATCGTTTGAACGGCAACCCAAAAGTTCGTCGAATATCTAGGTCGTTTATTGTGTCCATTCTATCCACTCGGGCAAATCGTAGGTATTTTGAGGTGAAAATAAATGGTTGTCGGGATGCCACTCGATCTCTGCCGTCGCTGCAAGCATTGGGAGTATATTAAATCGAAAAAGTGCTTACCCATCTTGAAAATAAAGTTAGACAAATTCAATGATTACTTCCTTGCAAGAGCAAAAGGGACTTACTGTGATATCTGCCGCTACGGATCGCAAAGTCGTTGCCGTGTGCTGTCGGAATCCCCAGAATTAGCGATCGCGAGGGACAAGAAAAAAATTGGGTGCGCTTGGTTTAGGGCTCGAGGTGCACGGGCCAGACGCAGCCAAGCCAGATGTGGCGGTGCGAACCTTGAGCCGTCAAATCCAGCGCCACAAGTGGGCTGAAGGTATAGTGGGGTAGTGTGGTCAGAATCCGTTGCTGGTTCTTGCTTGTGGGTCGTATGCTTTGAGCTTGAAGCCAATCACATCAATCCATAGACATGAAGCACAGTGCAGCAGTTGTCTCTCATTGTCATTCTCAACTTCCGTCACAGCGAAACGTGGAACTGTTTTATTGATCATAGTTCTGGCTTTTGTCATCGAAACTCATATTTTCAATCCTCAATACAAGTGTAATCATTTGGTGGGCGAGGAATTCAGAAGCAACAGCCGAGAACCAAAAGACATCACTCACCGCGGGGCATCCACGTCTTCCCGCGCCTGGGGGCCTGAGCTCACATCAACAGATCCGAGCTTCAAGCCTTTCAACAGCGACTGGCCAAAATGGAGTTTGGCAATCATCTATATCGCGAGTTTGCAGAAGCTTGGGAAGGAAATAACGGCTACCGCCTTGCAGCAACAATAAATCCAGATCTCAGCGCAGCCCAACTTTCCAAAATCCACCAGAGCATTGACCCCGACAGTCGTAATTGGAAGAACTCGCAGGAGGACAACGTCAAGGGTGCCATTAAGCGTGGTCTTCAATCAACCTCTGCTCGCGTAAGGGGATTTGACAGCGAAGAGATCAAGGGCTGGACTGATGTATACTTTGCGTACTGGAGCGTCACGGGTACCCTCGCCCGTGCCCGGGCTCAAGGCCCAAGTAGTCAGGTCAGTCCAATTATGTTTTGATCATGCCCTTGACTAGACACTGATTAAAGGTATAGTTGTTATGGACTGAGGTTTTTGAGCAATGGAAGAAGCTGGTGAATGCTTTGGTTCAGGGGTACAATAACTACGGCTTCGAAGCTTGGACGATACCGTGTCTCTATATTGCAGGCAAGTATTTGCGACTGTTCGCAATGCAAGCCGACGAGGAGCGCAACAAAAACACCTCAGAAAATGATTCAGCAAATGCGTTCCAAGACGACTTCGACCCGGAGACTGATAAGCACCAAAAGCTTGAGGACTGCGCCCGAGTGCTAAACCGCGTCTTCAGCGTCTGTCTTAATGACAGGGCACCTCTTGAGGAGTCTCGAAAGTGGGGTATCTACTACATCATCAACCTTCTCTTCAAGACCTACTTCAAGCTAAATTCGCCATCGCTGTCTAAGAATGTATTGCGGATTTTGACGGCAGGACGTGGCGACATGCCGGATTTCTACAGCTTCCCAAGGTCACAACAAGTGACATTCAAGTATCACGAAGGAGTCTTGAACTTCCTCGAAGAGAATTACGCCGAAGCCGAGAAGCACCTGACCGAGGCATGGGGTCTCTGCCACAAAGACGCAATAAGGAACAAGGAGTAAGCGAGCCCTACCTTGAATCTCTTGTCTCTTCCTCACTGACACTCGTACCAGACTGATCCTAACATACCTCATCCCATGCCATCTAATTACTACCCACACACTCCCCACCGAAAAGCTGCTGGAACCATACCCACGACTCCAGAAGCTCTTTCTACCGCTCTGCAGATGCATCAAGAAGGGCGAGCTTCATGCTTTCGATCTCGCTCTCCAGGAAGGCGAAGATGAGTTCGTCAAGCGACGCATCTACCTTACCCTGGAGCGTGGTCGTGACATTGCGTTACGCAATCTGCTGCGCAAAGTCTTCATTGCGGGAGGGTTCATGCTAGCCGCCGAGGGGGAGAAGCCCATTCGCCGGACTCGCATCCCAGTTGCAGAGTTTGCTGCTGCCATCAGCCTTGGCAGTCAGGAGAGAATTGACAGCGATGAGGTTGAATGCCTTTTGGCAAATATGATTTACAAGGTATGTTTGTTGTTGCCTCGATCTCTGCCTGGGGTGACAAGGCATCTATCTATTTATGACTATCTGCGTGACTCAGAGAGCTGACTAGTCTTGTTTCAAATAGGGCTTGATGAAGGGATACATCTCTCGGGAGCAGGGCAAAGTGGTGCTGAGCAAGTCGGGGGCGTTTCCTGGGACTGGCGTTTGACCGATCCCGCATTTCATCATTGGGTCAGAAATTTAAGCGCACCCCTTGATAGAAGTTATTCTGTTGCCCAAATCAAAAAGAAACAAAAAAAAAGAAACAAAAAAACAGTGCCACAAATGCGCAGTTGCGCAGCGGGCTGAGCAGCACTTTCTCTTCCGCACGCAGGCAGCTTGGAGTGTATGTCGCAAACGGAGGGCAGCATCGCGGCATTTCTTGGGGATTAGCACACGCCCCTTGCCAGTAAAACTGGGCAAATCCTACTTTTTTGATGTGGCTGTGCGATGGATTCAGAAAGAAAAGAAAAGGAAAAAAGACAAGAAGTATTCACCGCAGCACGAGGCCTTAATTAAACGCCCGAACAGCTAGTTCTATAGTATCAACGGCATGATAAACCCCTTGTGAATACAATTCTTTCCCAACTTCTTCTTTTTCTTCTCTCTCTCCCATTTCGATGGGCGTGAGAGAATGTGATGGACATTAATCAATCGAGGAATTCCATAGATAGTTGGTTGCGTGCGTGCGTGCGTTGCTTCGGAAACCACTCAAAAGCAAATCAAATAAAATGATATAAACCAAACAATTCCCCCAACCCCCCCCCCCCCTTTTTTTTTCTTTCTAATTTTTCTTATTATTTTTTTTAAAAAAAATCTTTTCTTTTCTTTTCTTTTTCTCTCTTTTTTCCCCCCCGCTCCTCTTCACCGATTGTCGTTGCCATTCTGTCTCGGTGACACACCACACCGTACCGCACGAACTGTATCAATCAGAAAATTTCCACTTGCCGTTTCTCTGCTTTGCTTACTTTTTATGCCACTCCAACTGTTGGGAAGGATGGGGTGCGGGCAGAGTATTATTGATGGATGATGGATGGATGGATGGATGGGATGGATGGAGTGGACCATGGACTTCTAATTGTTGGGGTTCCGAGTGGGATGGGATGTGGTGGGATGGGATGGGACGGGTGTGAATGTGAATGCGGGGGTGTATATGTACTGCACATGTACATGTACCTACCTGCCTACCAGAATTTCTTTTGGCTGTGCCGTTCCGTCTGCTCTGGCAAGTCATACATACTTTTAGACTGTGCTACATGTAATCATGTTTCTCACCAACTTGGTCACTGGTGTCGGTTAATTTAGGACCTGAGTCAACTGAACACATTGAATACCGTAAGTGAGTACAATGGCCTTGTTGACTCGGTGAACACTGTCTCATTTCTCGAACCTTCCCCATGTGCAATAAATCGCGAGACATCTGAAACGGAAACTATCACAAACACACTTGTATATGGTGTGAATCGTGTACTTGGCATGGCACACTCAAGGGGTGTGTGTGTGTGTGTGTGGTGCGGTGTGGTGTAAGGTCCTGTGGTCCGCGAACTAAGGTAAGGCAGGCAGGGAAGCGGTCCGACCATGGGTTTCTGGTGGGAACCGGAAAGAAAGACCGCACGGCGTGCGCAAGATCTAGTCTTACTACTCCTACCGGCATTTTGCTCATGATCCTCGCTACAGCTCACCTTTCTCACACTGCTGCACTGTTTGTAACTCTGGCTGATATGCCGTTATCATATTCACCATTACTCAGAAAACTTCATCATTTGCCAGCAGCCCGATTTATATTCCTAACGAGTGAATGAGCTCCAGCCAATTTTGTTCCCCATAAAATATCGGTATGATAATCTACTCCTCTGATCATGTCATTTTGACCAGCTGCCAGAGTTGAGTGATAATGTAGCAAAACAAACGAGTGTAAGAATGGCAGTCGTACACATATCCGCATCTTTTTCATCAAGATTTTTATCTTTCCCTTCATTCTCTCATCCTCCAAAATCCCGATCCTTCCTTCAGCTGTAAAGACCAGCAAGCATATTGCCCGCGTCAAACCATGAATTAAAATAAACGAAATTCCCAAGCTTCCCACCAAGCCATAAGAAATACTGGTACAATGTTTGTGGGTTTTTAATATCTTGTCTCGCAAGAAAAGGAAAAAAAAAAAAATACCGCCGTAGTCCGCGAGACCTAAAACGCCAAAATCATGACAGATGAGCGCACGAGATAATAATGTCTAGAAGCCCAAACCATAACCAAAGAATAAGATAGGAAATAAGTCCCTAATAATTAGTAATCCACCAGAATCGAAGTGAAAAAAAGGGTTGAAATAAAAGGCCAATAAGAAGCGAAATAGAAGCCATGAGTCATTAGCAAAGAAAAAGAAAGAAAAACAAATCTCGAGGGGGTATTCAGTTTTTGTGTCGAGAGGAGGGCGGTGATGGTGATATCCAAAAGCCAAGACAGGGTGACAAAAGGGAAAAAGTGTTGCGGATGACAGACAGGGTAGCCTAGAATCCTCTTCCGCTTCTCGGGGTGCGAGGGCTCCTGTGCGAAAACCATTAGTCACGGTGCTCAATAAATGCGCAGATGGACGGTGCTTGAATGTATACTTACGCAGCGCTCATGTCATCCACATGATTGCACAAGGCAACAAACAAGTCAAAAAACAGCTGAGTCCCGCCGTTATACATCTCAAGCTGCATCGTGCCGCTCTTCTTGAAGGTGCTGCGCGACCGAATGATGAGGGCAAGGTAGTGCGCCCTCAGTTTCGAGTCAGTGTCGGGCGTGTTGGCGTAGGCGTAGCGAGCAGAGGTGAGGATGGTGCTGGCTTGGATGCCGGATTCTGTGACCAGCGTTAGAGACAGTGCTGAACGGCTGAGATGATGAAGCCACTTACGAAGTCCTTGCTTTCTCAGGGAAACCCTCTTGAGCTCTTCAAGTCCGTACTTCTCGGCAGCGCAGTAGATAACAGTATCCTTCAGCAGCTCTCCGTCCACACTATGGTGGTAGATAGTTGCCTCTTGAGCCCCACCCTGCTCATCCATCTGCTCAAGCTCCCACGAGTTCCTCTTCTTGTTGTGGATCAGGCGAGGATAGTAGTCACCCTTGTAGAGATATTCTAGCACCGAGGAGAAGATCTCGGGCTCTTCGTCGGGAAGAGAGATCTTCTTGATCTGCGAGTCCATCATTTGGTTTTGGAGGACGTTGTTGAAAAAGGGCGAATTGGCAAGGATGTGCTCGTGGGCGGCGAAGATTCGTTGCTCTTGGCCGACAATGAGGGTGACGATGGGTGAGATGGCGGCGTTGCTGGTGGGAAGTATTGTCAGATGCATGCTGCGACGAGATTTGACGACCTGACTTACTCAAAGTTTGATTGAGATGCGCCTGCATTTGATGAAGTGCCGGGACGGCGACGGGATTCATGGCGCCTCTTGGAGACACCGGAATCCTTGCTGAAGGATGAGCTGGACCTGTTGAGTCGGTGGCCCCTGGTAAAGCTCATGTTCTGAGTCGGCTCAAAACGTCTGGAGAACATGTTGTCGGTTGGATTGGGAGATATGTCGGCGACGCAACTACAAACTTGCACTCTCCGGTCGGGGTGCCACTGATGACGGAAAGGCGAGTAAAACAAACAACGATAAAAAAAAAGCAATTGAAACTGATGGCAAAAGTCTGGCGGCGATGACTTTTTGATGAAAAGAAAAAAGTCGTTGATTGGAACCTACCTACTTGAAGCCAAGACAAGCGCATCCGAGTGGGGGAACAGAAATTTCCATCTCTGCATTCAGAGGAGGGCGCCCCATTCTTATATATGACAGATGGAGGCCGTGCTGCAAAGATGCCTGGAAAGGCTTGGTCAGGCGAGACCGAAAATGGCACCGTTTCCCGTGTCGAAGCATCCAACGCGATTGGCGCGTAAAGTGGTCGGAGGGGAACGGGATACTCCCGCGAAGTCACCTGACTTGGAGCTAATCCTTTTCGAGGCTTCTTTCCTCCTCTTTTCTTTCTTTTTTGTCCCAGGATGGTGGTTTGACAAGGATTAGAAAAAAAGCAAGGCTGATATTGGATGTGACGGATTCATGCATGTTCAAGGGTGAGAGACAAGGCCTGTGCGATTTGAGGGATGACCGGAGTCATTCGGGGGGTTTGGTGGTGGTGTGTGAATGGGAACTTGTCCCAACTGCCGTGCAATGGAGAGTGAAAACCAGTCTTCCAACTGGTTGACCGAGAAAGATGGTGTGGGATGCAAAGATGGCGCACAGCTTTAGCCCCCCGTCGCAACCAAGGAACTGGGCGGGCTTGCGCTGCAAGGCTGCCTGCAATGTCCCTTGTCTGGTGAACATTTGCTAGCCCATGGCTGGGAGAGGTAGCAATAGATAGCTTCATCGCAAAAGACAACATCAAAAGGTCGCCGTTGCGAAGGAAATGAAAACTCGCATCTTTACTAGAGATGGCCAACGCCTCGAGGCCTGAATTGATTCAATTGATTCTTTGTAACCCCAACACAAAGCATTGGTCTCGGGATCGAGTCACAACGTGTGTTATCCTGGCCAAGGCGTTTTTCCAGTTGTTGTTATCTTAACAGCAGCACACCCGCACTGCACACACCAGATTGCGACGCCAATTCCCCTTTCCCCTCCTCTGTTGAGCAAGGAGCAAACAACCGATCAGCCGTGCCGCTGATTGACAAGCATCGTATGGTCTCAAGAGGTTCTTTTTCGCTTGATTTTTCTGTCTTGGCGGATCAACAGTTGCATCGTCCCGTTTTCCGTTTGCCCCTTTTCGTTTGTCTGTTTTTCTATCGGTCCGCTGCCACGGTGATTTACAGGGGTTCCCGGGGAAGCCAGGCATTCACCCACCAACACCAGGCACACGAACAAACGATCAAGAGGTATACTGTATCGCCACATCTCAATTTCCAATTGTCTCAACCACTATCCAAGCCCTGTTTGGCCAGTTTCAGGATCGCTGCTGCTGCCAGCTTTTTGCCGTCTGGTCGCGCAATTGCCTCCTGGTGATATGCAGATGATGCGATCCCTCTCTCGACAGGCAAGCCTACATCTACGCACCTCTGATACATTTTATCTGTCTGTTCTTTTGGGACCAATTCGTCTCTCTCAGCCTGGATGATGTATATGGAAGGCGGTGCAACGCCTTTCTCCCTGGAAGCCTGCGCCATTAAGCCAAAGTTTGCCCAGCTGTCCAGGTGATTCCGGAGAAACGGCCACAGGTGCTTGTATGGCAACCATTTCTGAGGATACAAAGTTTCCAACATCGACCGGATGGACACAAAGGGGGTTTCAAGAATCAGACCTTTGATGGGCATGGTTGCCGGTATGTGTCCGGTCGCGGCGAGATTTGTTGCAACACCGCAGCCGATACTTTGTCCCCAGATGAGCAAGATTGGCAGAGTTGCGCTGTCTGTTCCAAATCTGCTCTCATGCTGGTGGGCGATCCAGGAGACACCAGCCTCTGCGTCAAGTCGGATACCTGTCTCCGATGCTCGGCCGCGTGACGTCCAGTATCCTCTGTAACTCAAGCACACAAATGTCAATTGTATGGGCGCGAGAATCGGTGCTTTGCTGTCACTGACAGCTCGAAGAACCCATGAGAGGTCCGGCAGTCGTGGAGGTATCGATGAGGCATTCCCTAGAGCATGTCAGTGCCCGGTCCGCTACCTGCATCTTTCAGGATGTCGAACCCTGAAAGTATAGCACGTATACATGTGCAGCAGCTGTCTCCCCAGTGTCCGTGATGGCCATTGGACGATTCCCCTTGGGCAAGGGGATCGTGGCAACTGCCATCCCCAGTTCCGTGCCGTCTGCTGCTTTCGTCCTTTCCTCTGTCCATTGGATACCTCCACATCGACTTGCCCAATCCGCGATGCGCTCACGCCGTGCATTTGGAGGCATTCCCGGCATGTAAATAATTTTGTTCTGGAAAACCACCATCATGAAGCATTTCCATATCCAGAGGCCAATCAAAAGACCAGTGAACATTGCCGGAGGTAATAGAGCAGTTGGGATGTGTATACTGCGGCAATTCCTCTGGCACAGCCTTGGGAAGATGATGCGTGGACCATGTCCCAACCTTGTGCCAGGGCTGACGACAGCCCGGAGCAGTGGACTACAACCTCTCGTATGGAACAGAGACTTCCTCTGCATCGTGCGCCATTGGACTCCCTGGCTTGAGATCTGACACCGAGATAAGATGCGGGATGAACCCGACATTGAGGATATCGGTGGCAGGCAATCTGCGGCGGTGCGTGGTGGTCATGCAAATGGCGTGTTTTGGATGCGGAGGATATTTCGCGCTTCCTCAGACCACTGCACAATCATGTGTCCTCCTCCCACTCGTCCAGGCTCGAGATGTGCTGCGGGAAAGCTGTGGTTGACTGAATTGGGCTTGTTTGGCGTGTTTGGTTGGGCGGAAATCAACTGGTGCCCCAGTTTTACCAATTGTTGTCGTGATGCAATTCGTCCTCTTATTTCAACTGCATGCCACGCAGGACCCAGCGCAGCAAAGGAGGGTACCTGAAACCGAGAGGGTTGTGGGAGAGTATGCACGAAATATAGGTGTCCTGAAGATGCAGGATCGATAAGTTTTCTGAAGAATCCAAATCCGTGGTCGCATCGAGAGCCTATCCATTCCGCCCTTTGTGAGAGGTGGAAGTTGCGGGAACTGAACATTGTCACGATCCACCCGGCAAGAGCGGGTCTGCCTTGCGTGCCAAGTTTACAGGGGTTCAAACTCACTGCAGTTGGAACTTGGGGGGTCTCAAATGCCCCGCAATTTCCTCTGGGCTGACTGCATTCAGTGCGTCCAGGTGGCTGATGAATGACCGATGTGAGGTGACGATAAGCCGCGGGGCCCCTCTTTTGGAAGGGAAGACAGGCGACAACGCCCGTCGCATATCTAAATTTATTATAAAAGAGCCCAGGCCGGTTATTAAGGTACTGTCTGTTGCTTGGTATTCCCGTCCATACTACCTCTCGGCGATTAATTCCCCAGACATACATCCAGAGACACTTGTAACACCGCGACAGCGGCACTTTGAAGAGCCACACAAACCCCTCTTTTCAAAACCAACAAGTCAAAGCCGTCACAACCAGCAGCCTTGCGGATTTCACCGCCGCCTCAACACACACATCACAACAGCAACCCGCCATGCCAGCTCCAGTAGAGGAGCCCGTAGAAGCCGTCGATCCCCCGCGATCGCCTGGCCACCACATCGAGCTAGTCGACGACAACCCCTCACCAAAGCACGACGGCGAAACCAGCCCTGGCCTCAGGAACAGCAAGGGCTGGGATGGCAAGCTCCGCGTAGCACCCAAGAGCGCCATCCTCGCGAATCCTGAGGCTCTCTCGGACCCCGAATACTCCGATGATGAGAACGTCGTTCGCGGCGAGGAAGTAGCCGCCGACGAGGATCTCCTAGACGGCGAGGACCCAGAAACGGACGAAATCATCTGCACCCACTCCCGCATCCAATCCATCGCCGCCCTGCGTCTCGAGCGCTTCACCAAGGTCGCGCGCATCTGCCTCCGCCAGAATCTGATCCAAGACATCGAGGGCCTCTCAGGTGTCGCAGACAGCCTGACAGAGCTCGACCTCTACGACAACCTGATTTCCCACATCGGCGACGGCCTCAGCGACCTCGTCAACCTCACCTCGCTCGACCTTTCCTTCAACAAGATCAAGCACATCAAGCACATCTCCCACCTGACACAGCTGACCGACCTGTTCTTTGTGTCAAACAAGATCTCCCAGATCCAAAATCTCGAAGGCCTCTCAAAGCTGCGCAATCTCGAACTGGGCTCCAACCGCATTCGCGAGCTGCAAAACCTCTCGTCCCTCACGGCGCTCGAAGAACTCTGGGTAGCAAAGAACAAGATCACATCCCTCACCGGGCTCTCCGGGCTCTCGTCCTTGCGCCTCCTATCGATCCAGTCCAACCGCATCCGCGACCTCTCTCCACTAAAAGAGATCCCACAGTTAGAGGAACTCTACATCTCCCACAACGCGCTCGAGTCCCTGGAAGGAATCGAGAACAATATCCACTTGCGCGTGTTGGAGATCTCAAACAACCAGATTTCGTCGCTAAAGGGGTTGGGTCCGTTGGCGGAGCTGGAAGAGCTCTGGGCTAGCTACAACAAGATTGCGGATCTGAACGAGGTCGAGAGGGAGCTTAAGGATAAGGCGGCGTTGACGACGGTCTATTTCGAGGGGAACCCGTTGCAGCTGAGGGCGCCGGCGCTTTATAGGAATAAAGTGAGGTTGGCGTTGCCTCAGTTGAAGCAGATCGATGCTAGTAAGTTTCTTTTAATTCTCTTTTACTCTCAAAAAGTACCCGTCAAAGAACCATTATCCTAACATTGTCTGTAGCGTTCGTACGAACGTCATGATCATTTGCGGGGTACATACAGCCATCTATCTATCTTGCCACTTTTGTCAAGGGAAGGAACCCTTGGTAAAAAAGAGAGTGAACAAGAAAAGGGCAACCTGGTCTAGAATGGATGGGATGGGATTTTTTTCTAAAAATTATAAATGTGATTATTAGCATTTCTTTTCTAGTTTTTTTTTCTTTCAACTTTCTCTTTTTTGTTGCTGCTGTATTCGCTCGCATGAAGGCGTTTTTTTTAGGTTTGGTTGGTTCCAAGGTCGCAAGGCCAAAAAAATTCCACGGTCCAAGGGAAAGTAATAAGTTAGTTAGTCTCTTCTTATTTGCTTTTCTCTTTTGTGTATTAGCAATCGTATGTACATAGCATCAAGCTTCCTTTTCGGGGTGTGCGTGCGTGTGTGTTAAAAGAACTTTGTGCACTTTTTTTTTCTTCCATCTTTTCCCCCCCTTTTTTCCTTTTTTTCCTTTTTTCCCCCCCTTTTTTGTTTGATCTTAGTTATTCTACTCACAACTGTTATTTGCAATTTACATAGATGTCCAAAATTTGGCAACAAAATTCGTTATGTTTTTCCTTCTTTTTTTCTTCTTCCAGCAATATCATTCAACCACGAAAAGCTGGCAGCGTAGTTAGTCTAAGTTTCACAGGTTCGAGAAAAAAGGAATTTATTGTTGGAAATAGGAAGAAGAGACAATTAGATGGCACAATAATAGCACTGTACAAATGCTTCGATCAGTTGCTTACATAGAAACTTCTGTTGACTAATATTGTGATAACCTCCCATTAGTTATACGCTCTGTTTGGTATGTATTCTGGCGGCTCTGTCTATACCTCTTGATGTAATTATTACCAATCTTGAAGTCATTTGATAACAGTAAACAGTAAGCATGTTTCAGAGTCACTCGTCCACTCATAACCAGCCAGGAAGAGAGAAAAAAAAAAGAACAATTGTTTGGATCTCATAATACTCTTGTCTTTTCTATTGGGACAATAACTACCATAATATCCAACCATCGCCAAAAAGAAATCCAAAAAAAAAATCGTGCCTCTCAAAAAACATGCTATATATATGTGTGTGTGTGTGTATCCTTCTTTCCAAACCATTATACAAAATTCTTTCCTTCGTGACAAAATTGGCTGCCGGCGTGTAAAGACCAGTAGGCCAACCCTTCTTTCTTCCGACTCAAATCAGAAAAAGGGTGATCCCCAGTGAATAAAATGGGGTTGTGCTCAAGGGGGAGGTGGAAGTTTGGGGTGGGGTATCTTTTCAAAAAGCAACCATCAACAAACTCTCTCGATCGACTACCAGGGGCTACTGATTTAGCCAAAGATCCAGAGAAGCTCGGTGGGGAAGTACTATTACGAGATTGTCAGTCATACGAGTGGAAAGTGCAAGGCGAGAGGAAAGAAAAAAACATACGTTGGAAGGCTGGTTGAAGCGAATGCCGCGGTCAAACGAGGTGATCAGGGCAAGATCCTCAGCAGAGAGATCAAAGTCGGTAGAGGACAAGTTCTCGGCCATGATGGCGGGTCTGGTAGTCTTGGGGATGATGGCAAGACCGCGCTGGGTAGCCCAGCGGAGGAGGACCTGAGAGGGCTGCTTGCCATACTTGGCAGCAATCTTCTTGATGGTCTCGTCCTCGATGAGAGGAGTGAGCTTGACAGCGTGCTGCATGTTGAACTCGAGGAAGGAAGCAGGGCCGAAGGAGCTGTAGGCGGTGACGGCAATACCCTCGCGCTTGGCGAGGTTGAGGAGCTCCTGCTGGACGAGGTAGGGGTGGTGCTCGATCTGGAGGGTGGCAGGGCGGATCTTTGCGTAGCGGAGGAGGTCGTAGAGCAGCTGGGACTGGAAGTTGGAGATACCAATGCTGCGGGCGAGGCCGGCACCGACGAGACCCTCCATGGCGGTCCAGGTCTCCTGGATGGTGGCCTTGCTGGGGCGAATCTCATCGCCCTCGTAGTGCCAGCCGGGAGGGTAGCGGACGGAGGGGTCGACGTACTCGAGGGCGACGGGGAAGTGGATGAGGTAGAGATCGAAGTACTCGAGGCCCCAGTCGGCGAGCTGCTTCTTGACGATGGGCTCGACGCGCTCGCCGTTGTGGAAGGTGTTCCAGAGCTTGGAGACGATGAAGAGCTCCTCGCGCTTCACGATGCCCTCGGCGATGGCACGGGCAACACCCTCACCGCACTCCTTCTCGTTGCCGTAGTCTGTATTCCGAAAAGAGTAATCAGCTTCATGTTGCTCCCCTGCTATCGGACGGACTCAGATCCCCCGAACCACCGACAGGGGAAGGTCAGGGTGGCCTCCACATGCATTGCTGCGGCTGCCCCTCGGTGGGGAAGGAGAGCAAAAAGAGGGGGCGGGGTAAGTTGACAACTTTCTCAGATCGCCAGCTTCCTCTCGTCCCGATCCGATTGTCTTGTGCCACCACCGTCCCCTCCCCTCACTTGGGTGTCATATCACGCAAAGGAGGTTGAACTCACCGCAGGCACCATCGAAGAGGCGGTAACCGGCCTTGATGGCGTTGTAGACGACGTCGGAAGCGACGGCGTTGTCGACCTTCCAGAGACCGAAGCCCACCTGGGGCATGTCATAGCCGCTGCTAAGCTTGATAACGGGAGCCATTGTGTCGGTTGTAGTGTTTCCGAGAATGGAATGTATAAAAAGTGATGGGAATGAAGAGAGGGGAGTTCAGCCGGGAAAGACAACGAAGGTGTCGAGGAGCTCCAGTGCTACTTATACTGCCCACCGTCCCGTCTCCATAAGCTTTCCACGGCTGGAGAGGGGGGGGGGATGGTGGCACCAGATTAACTAGCTTCTTCCCATAACCTCCTCCTCTTCGCCTTTACGCTTCATCTTGATGATGTGCCGCCTAGTAGGGTCATTCCGTCCCGCCCATCTCCATTTCCAAGACCCGCCTGCAGCATCGTCATACACAGCAACGCAGCAACAAGCGCGGGAGCGAAGACCTGGAACGTCAGGGACCCCCAGAGAACCCCTTCGTCGCATGACCGTATGCGTGGTTTTACTGGCCAATTCATTGGATCTCCAGGACCTGAGATGCTGGGGGCGGCTGGCTTTCCGAACCTCCAGCGAGGCAGACATGTGTGGATACGGCCGCTGGGTCCCCATTTGTGCGGTTGTAACGGGGAATCTGTTTTCTTGTTGGAGAAATTGTGGATTTCGAATGGAGCATGTCCCATTAGCCTCAAGTGTTTCCGAGTTGATTCTTGCGAAAAGTGACGTCGGCCGTTTTGGAGACGTTGAAGCTATCCCGACTGTACTACTGTGCCTAGAATCATATCGAAGGGTCCTATGTAGGGAAACAAGCCGTGCAGTTGATAACGCATGGTGCATATGAACAGCGGCTCGTCCAGCCATATTGGTCCCTGGATCTCAGATAGCTCACCTGCCTCACTCTGGGTCCCTCTGTATGCCATGATACCATCCGAATGGAACCTAGGGAAAACCACTCGGCATGGGACTGTGTGAGAGAGAGAGAGAGAAGAGTGGGATGTGGAATGCAGTTCCCTGCAAAGCATGTCCACTTGGGGGTCCCACAGCGTCCCACTGGAACCCCGACAACACTCGACTTGACCCGGGAACCCGGCCAGGCCCGGATTTAGCCTGTTATGAACCCCCACCACCAGAGACCAACCGGATAATTGGAAAGAGAAAAAAAAAAGATGGAATGGCTCCTCCTATCTCACTCTGTGGCTCTTCACGCAAGGCTGTTGTGCAGTTCTGCGGTCTCGGCGTTACTGACCATGTATCTTTTCGCCGGCCGCCAGCGTCATCTGATCCCAGAAGCAGGCAAGAGCCATGTCCAAAACGATGATATCGGGGGTAAAAGTGAAAAATACAAGTGGTCATCTGATTGACTCCTGCTATCTTGGATAATTATGTTTTAGGGTAGCTGAATCTTGCGGCAAAATGAGTCGAGGGGTAACTCGAAATAAACTTGGATGTTGAAACTGGGATGCCATTGACCGCCAACGGGAGCCAAAAGGCTTCAGGTCTCCACTTCAATGTGAGAACCTTGATGGTCACGGGCTCATGTCAGATCTCCTGGAAACATCAACAAACGTGCCGGAGTGCAGGTAAACACCAGATTCGATTCCAATTATCGTCACAACGCATCAGTCGTCAACGAGCTGAATAGTTATCTATGTACATTGCAAAAACCCCCTCCGCTTTCCCACCCAAAACCGATAGGTGATAATGAGTTGACCTGCTCGAGCTGACAGGTATTGTGCATACTTGCGACGAGACTGATGATGTTCAGAAAGACCAAAGAACCCGTTTTGACAATCGAAGACGCCATATAAACACCCTCCAAAAATCATTTGTGCTCTTGAAGAAAAAGACCGATCCTCGACAAATCACCACCGTCATGCTGCGAGAGAATACCCCTGACTCCTAGGGTTCGGTTGCTCTGACGAATCATCCAAACAGGCCACCTCCAACCTCTTTCCCAGTTTAACAATAGGGTCATCTACTGCCCTCCAGAAGATGTCTGCCGCCCAAATGACCAAGGGTCCCAAAAGCCAGAGCCCGACAAACCAGCTGACAGTGATCTGAAAGGTGGTCGATATTCCAAAAACACTCTTGACCCCCGAGTCAGGAAGAAGGCCTCCGGCAGCAAAATCAGTCTCCTCCTGCTCTCCATGTGCTGGAACCGCCGGTCGTCCGATAAGTGCCCTCTGAAACAAATCCATCACTGGACCGTGGCAGATATACACAGCATACGAGATGCGACCGCAATACTGTGCCAGAGGCCCCTCAAAGAACTTCTTCAGTCCGTCCAATTCGCCAATGGCCCATACCATAAAGACAGCTGACACGCCAAACCAGAATTTCTGAGGAGCAAGGTAATCCATCGTGGCAAACGGGTCTGGCGTCTTGCTGTTGAAGTATCGAATGCCCGGCGTCTTGTCAGCGTCGTGGTTCGGCCAACCGCCTATGAACAGCCCGATAAGAATAATGGCAATCTGGGCAGTCTTAATGATCATTGCCGAAGTCGAGTTCTGGGCCTGTTCCCTGTCAGATGATTCCCAGTCCTTCTCTCGCGCTGACTTGATTACAAAAATCTCAGCTAGAAAAAGCCCTGCCAAAAACTCGAATCCCGCCCATCTCCCGCACATAAGACAGTAAATAACCAACGCAAAGACCGAGGCCATGCGAAGGTGGAGCTTTACTCGCGAGAGCATCAATAGCACCATGAACAGCAGCATGGAGTGTGCAAATTCGATCGGGATGGTCCAGAGGTGAATATCGTAGGCTGGCTTCAGGTCAAAATCCCATGACCACGGCCAGGTAACCTGGTGAAACACGGCTCCCTTCCATTTCCACAGTTCCTCCGACAGTGTATCCCTGGCCGGTCTAAGATATCCAATTTGCCGCAAACAAAGAATCAAGAAAGTCGAGACGACACACGGACCAAATAGACGGAATGCTCTCCGAAACGTTGACGAGGCAAGTGTGGTGTAGAACTTTTCCAGATCGCGTGAGTGGAGTGCTTGAACTGGTTTGTAAGACAAGACAAATCCAGAGATGACGAAGAAGATGTGAACCATAGGCCGACCGCTAAAAATGATTCTCAAGTACGGAAGCTGAACCAGCGAGGACGTTCTGTCGTAGTTGAGGCCATATGACGGAATGAGAGCGCTAAAGTTGTTCTCTGTGTAGTGGCAAAAGAAGACAATGACGGCAGCAATGCCCCGTAGACCGTCTAGGTATGATGTTGGATGGACTCGGTATGTAGTTCTATGTTCGGGGAAGATTCGGTCGGCGACAAAGCTAGGGAGGAGAACCCTCAGAAATCTTGTAAAACTTTGGCGCGGCAAAACTCGTGGCAGGGCCGAATTTGGTGGAGATAACATGGTGGCGTTGGTGGGACGAGCTATCTAACAACGGTTTGGCGCGGTGATGGAGAAAGCAGAGAACAGTGTCTCCATACGACGGCAGTATAGATTTGGATCTAGAGCATCTGGGATAGGATCATCTGGGTCGTGCTAAGGGGCCAGGACTGGATGGACGGAAGGAAAAGGAAGGGGGCGCTCGTGCGAGTGACGAGGCAGGTAGTAGACGGAGGCCTTGCCCTCCCAATAACGTATCTGATGGCTTGGGACAACCTGAGCAGCGTTAGACAGTATCTGGGTAACGGCTCTGAGGAGACACAAGTGCGGTGGGGTTTGCTACCGTTGCGCTACACACAGTAGGTCATGGGTCTAGTGTCTCAAGTGCCGTTTTCCATCAAGGTTAAGGCCTGTTGAAATGGAACGGACTTTCAAAGTGACAATACAGACCCGGTTTCTGAGCAAGGTATTAGTGTGGCTTTAGTTGCGGGTTGTCGAAGGAGGGGAAGTTGGTTGAAGAAGACCTACGAGATGAGGAGAACATGCAACGTGGGGACTGGTGCAAGTAAGTAAAGCAAGCAGCCGTGACAGGCGACGATTTTTCTGGGAATTTGACTGGGGATGGATGCTGCTTCCATCCGATCAGCTTACAAAAGCCAAAAGGAAGGCAGCGCTGTGCCCGCTCCTCTGTGTCAATCCACGTCGTTTGCCATTTCCCTTCAGCATCCACGATGATGCTTTCTGCAAGTACCATCGCTGTTTCTCCGATGCGGTATTCGGTCAACCAACCGTGGAAAGATCTAAACAAAATGGCAAGTCTCGGGGTTCTGTAACGGGGTGTTACGGTGTAATTTCCACGAGAGACTGTCCGACGATCCGAGACGTGGACAGAGGCGAGTCTTACCTTAAGTAAGAAGCTGATGAGGCCCCGCGCATGTAGAACCCGAGAACTGCATCTTGCTGATTCAGCGGGCGATTCAGCCCAATTGATAATGTTTCGGTGTCTTGTACCTGAAAGAACCCTTGAATGCAGGGACGATGCATGGGTAAACGAAGATCTGATCGCCAAGCCCCAACTTGTCTGGAAGCGAATGCCGGCTTGGCTGACGTCAGGAGCCCTGCCTAGCCGCGATTCAAACGATCTTATCTTATCGGTCCTTTTACATTGCATTGCCTCGATTGCCTTCTTTCATGGGGCTTCTCAATTATATGCGAGGGCCTTGGCGCATTTTTACTCTATGATATTTAGGCACTCTTGTCTTTACCCTTGTACAACTGACAAACAGCAACAACCGTCACCTTCTTCTCCCCATCTCTTCTCCCCTTATTCAGCCTCCCCTCAATCCTCCTACACCACTCAACCTTCTCTTCATCTTCCCCGCCTCCAACAGCAACTTCAATCTCCAACCACCTCAGCTCCTTCATACCCTTCAAGCCCTCATCCACCCACCTCCAATACGCATTTTCGAACTCACTGCTTTTTCCATCATTATCATCTCCACCACCCCTCTCGCCAATCCATCCTGCTGTTACCTTTATACCATTCATGCTAACCCTCGTCCTCAACCCTTTCACCCCTTTTAGTCCCTCACACACAGCCTTCCATGTGCTAGCGCCCCCATCCGACCCAGCCCTCCACCACTTTGCTGCTGAATCCTTTCGAAACCCCCAATCACCGCCCTGCACATCAATCCTAACCCACCTCAGCTCCTCCCTCTGCCACTGCGCCAACCGCTTGACAAGCACGCCAGCCGGTACTACTCCAGACGAAAAGAACGCCTGAAACACAAACTCATTTTGTCGGAAAGGAGTCGCTCGGCTCTCGTGATATATCTGCCTGCATGACAGGAGGAAGGAAGTCGGAATGCACCCAAGTGGTCGATGGGCTGACATCAATACCACCGAAGAAGATGCATCCAGCGGAGAATGCACACACGTCCTTGGGGAAGGGGTAGGATAACCCGGTGCAAGATCAGGGGCTAGAGGTATTGGACAAACCCAGAGCAGCGCCTCATATATTGTCAGACGGATCTCAAGGGGAAGCGAGAGTAATGAAGGCTTCGGCCCCGCAATGACCGGAGGAAAAGCACTGGGACTTGAATGTTCAGCGATAAAAGACATAGCTTCTCAGACTTTGACAGGTAGGTGAAACCAGTGAGTGATGCTCGTGATAGTATGCGCTATCTTGCGTGGTGGTATGATCGTGCGGAAAGAAAAAGCAAAGACAAAGAAACACAAACGACAGGATTACCTCACCCTCTCCTCACTTATACCTCACCATGTCCGCTGGTGAGCCAAGAATAGTTAGCAGCGAACCAGCAGACAGATATGTATATTACAGTGCATAACTACACTAAAACCTCACATAAAACTTGTGTGGCTGATCTGAGCCCGTCTGGGTTTCCCGACATCGCCAATAGAAACACTCCAACAAAGCCCAGCTACAAGGGGTGATTTCCAGAAAGAGAGAACACTGCGCTAGCCCAGCGCCCTGGAGATGCGCCCTGCCACCATACCACACAGGATTTACGCTGAACAGCGGTTTTTTGGGGGAAAGTGCGTCAAGAAGTTGTGATTTGGTGTGGTTTTGTGCTTGGCAGTGCACCGATGAGGCGCAAAGGTGATTTGGTGATTGGTTTGTGAGGTCTTGGAACCAAAGGGGTTGACGGAGTTACATGTCTTGATGGGGAAACGCAGGCCTTCCTGGCTGAGATTTCTGGCTTGCTCAGAGATGGTGAATGCCGGGATTGACACTCTTTACATTGAACGCGACACCCGTCCAAGAGTCCTGGAGCGATGTGCAAGGACATTACTGATAATTATTCCCTCTCATATTCGAGGGAGAGTTGTTGGGGAAGGCCCGAGACTACTCGCATTCAAGGGCCCATCTCCAGGCAGTGTCGCTCCCCAGCCTTGCGAAGCGGTCAGATATATAATGTAATCCCCATCACCTCGGTGGAGGCGCCCGCTTCGTCTCAACCTTCACCACCCGGTTGGCATCCAACTCGACAACCCTGGGTAAGTTTCTGCCGCCCCTACAAAGCATCCAAAGCAGTTGCTCTGGTTGAGCATTTGGATTTGCCCCCGAAGCAGTCCCGGACCCTCCTCCAAATCCAGCCCCAACACCGCTACCGGTACCACCCATCTCCATATCCTCATCCTCGTCCTCATCTTCATCATCTTCATCATCATCGTCCTCCAAATCCTTCAACTCCCTTTTCAACCCCGTCCTCACATTCTCGATCCCCATAGCCTGCTCCTCCACCGTAAAGTTCTTCCTAACTTGAACCGTAACGTACTGCGTAAGCGCCTGGTTGAATGTGTACAAGCAATCAGCCCACTGCTCGCTGAACGGATCCGACTGGCCCTCCTCTTCCTCGTCGTCCAGTCCATAATCGTCAGGGTCGTCGTCGTAACTGTTCCTTCTCTCGTGCAAGCCCACGGCCAACTTTTTCTCGTCCAGACCTGCCGCGCGGGCGGCGTTCATTGATTCCTCCATCAAGTCGTCAACCGCTTCTTCGGGTTTCTTGCGTAACAGCATGATGAGCAAGTCAAAATTTTCGCTGTTGCGGCCGGGGTAGTTGGTTGATGGCTGGACGGCGACGCGCTGGAAGAGTTCGAAGTTCTCGTCGATGATGCTCTGAATGGACATGATGTTTTTTTGAATGATGGTGGTGTTGGCCTGGAGGGATTCTCTGGTGGAAGGGGGAGAGTTAGTTGTGGTTCCATCATGCTCATGGGATTCTGAGGGTTTGGTGCATACCGAGTGGGGAGAGGGGTTGAGTGTATGAGCCGTTGTGTTAGACTCTCAAGGCCGTGGAAGAGCTGGTTGAGGCGGTTGCGCACCATTTCGACTTGTTTAAGCTCCTCCGGAGCGAGGTTGAGGGACGCCATGGTAATTCGCAATCTAATGTGACGACTTTGTCTTGGTGTGATGCTTTGGATCGTCAATTTCGAAAACGAGTCGCGAATGGAGGAAGAACTGTTTTGAGAAAGAAATTTGTGATCAATTGGTTATTCGAATGGGTGCGAATCAGCAATGGTAATTCTTTGATTGAGTTATTATTAGCATTACTTGAGCGACGGCTACAATGAAAAAGTATTGGGTACGGTTGCAATGAAAAGAAAAAGCAGATGCAGCTCAAGATTTGGAGATTTGGAAGGCTTTCGAGATGGTGGGGAAGTTGGAGCTTGGGGCAGGCAGGTGCATGTAGCTACGAATCACTTCCCTATCAGGCTAGCTTCAAACTGTTGGAGCCACTTATCTTGTAAATTTCAACTGTGATCATCAAGGTTCTCATTTCACAATCTACCACATTTCCAGTATCTACTTGGAAATTTCTTCATAATGCTGCTTTCCCTCTCGACTCAAACGGCAGCAAAAGAACCAAAAGACCAGCAGCAATAAACAGAGCACCGCTGGTGTATACAGGGGCCTCCGTTTTAAGATTTGCAAACATGGCAACAACCGGCTACATCGACCGTCAACCGTGATCATGTCAGCTTTCCAGTCTGTTCCAATGACGAGGAGCAAGGGAGGAGAGAACTTACCGCCATGATACCAAAGACCCTATTACACGTCGCCGAAAGCGCATTGCCAGTCCCTCGCTGAGGTGTGGGAAATAGCTCGGGGGTGAACGAGTACAAGACAGCATACATGATGTTGCTCGTAAAGTTGAAGGCGCAGTTCCACCCCAAGAGAGAATTCGAATTCGTAGCCGTCGTCGAGGCATACAAGAACGCTCCAGTCACCGCAGTCGACAAGGAAAGCGTTCCTTTCCTCCCAAACCGAGGCAACTCAACCAGCCAAGCACCCAGCAAGGCCCCTGGGATGCCCAAACTCGCAATAATCAGCAAGTTCCTGTAAGTCAACTCCGTCGACCCATCCCCGAAATCCACCCCCTTTTGAGATTGTATGTAAGGCAGAAACGCGTTATACAGTGGGTAACCGAGACCAATAAACGCCCAAATAGCCATGATCAACCCAGTCGATAACGCCAGCCTCCTCGTCCCAAAGAGAACCCTTACCCTCTCAAACTTGACCACCTCCAACTTCCTCTTCACTGCCGCCCCCGCACCAACCTTACTCCGTACGTACCCCTCCGGCTCGCACCTCCTCAGGTCCTCAACTGTCAAGTTACATTCCTTGCCATTCTGTCTTGCGACCTCCCTCACCACTATGACGGCATCCTCATCCCTTCCTTTCCCCATCAGGTATTTGGGACTCTCATGGAGCTCAAAAACCAAGAACCGAACCAAGAACATGACCAGCGTCAGTCCCCCAACAGTGATCATGAACCACCTCCAGCCCATATTATTTCCCTTTTCACATTTGTCCTGTGTTTCCTGGCATGTCCTGTGACCAAGCAAAGGCCAAGCAATCGCAGTCCCAATAGCCTGTGCAATAGCCCAGTCGATGCTCAGCACAGTCAACAACCACTGGTGACTCGCCGGCAAGAACTCGAGGAAGATCGCACTGTCAACTGGCAAGTTCCCTCCCACGCCAAAAGACCAGAGCGCCGCAAACGCGCAGATGGCTCCGAAGTTCGGAGAACCAGCTGCCACGAGTCCGAACACGGCTGTTATACCAAGCGTCAGGTTGAATGCCCATTTACGGCCAAAGATGTCGCACCCAAATCCCCAGAACACAGCACCCGCCAAAAGGCCGATGTTTTGTGAGAGCGTAAGCAAGGGCGGATGGGTCGGTCCAAACTCGAGCGCGATCGGCGGGAGGATCAACGAGGTGACGATGGGCCAGAGGTTGTCTGATGCCCAGCCGAAGCCGATTACGATGAACAAGAGGTATTGGTATTTGCCCATTCCTATTTCTTGGATCTGAATGCATGATACAAATTATTAGCAAACTTACGGATAAGTTGGGTAAGAAATGAAAGAAACATACAGCGCGGTTCAAGACTTGGGCTTTTTCTTCGTAAACTGGGTCAATTTCTCCTGGAGGGAGTAGGGAGGCGAATATATCTCCTTCTCCATGTTGTCGATGATGACTAGATTCTGGAGGACTTGGAGAGGGTGGGATGGTATCCCCTTCGTTGTTGATTTTTATGTCTGCCATTATCTCTGATCATGAAGAGAAGGGGGGGGGGAAACCTGAAGGAAAATAAAAAGAAATGACGATGGAGAAATTATTCTTTCTTTGGATGATTTTTTTTTTAAAAAAAATAAATAAAATAAAAATTGCTTTGGGACCGTTGCAGTAAAAAGCATGTCATCCAGGGCCTTTTCTTCAAGTATAAAAGAGACTGGATTCAACGGCGCCAAAACCCCGCCATGGAGAGAGTAGTAGTAGTAGGAGATGAGACAAAAACTCAAGAAGAAAAATGAGGAAAGGAACTACATGTACCGAGCTCGCTCACCAAACCTCAGCCAACTGGACCGCGTGCTACATAATTCCCCCACCGACTCCAAATTCAGACGAAACGACGATCACCTACATACCTATTTTCCTTCATCTTCATCTTCATCCGGATTCCGAATCGGATCGGAATCGGATCACTCTCACTTCCCCCCCGGATATCCTAGCGTATAATACCTGGCGTTCCCCTCCTCACCACCACCCCAAAAAAGGCGTCATCAAACGCCAGAAAAGCTTCTTGATTGCGCCATTGCCATGTACTACATAACACACACACACACACACAATTAATTAGTTAAAGTTAAGCTTTCGTAGTATCTGATGACGCACATGACCCTGCTTGTTTTTGTGCAGCTCACCGGAAAAGAAAAGAAAAAAAAAAAAAAGAAGAAAAAAGAAGAAAAAAAGAAGAAAAAAGCATAGAAACCAACCAACCAGCCACTTCTCAGCTTCATCCAAACATTCCATCGTTCTGGGGGCTTTGCCGGTTCCCCTTCTGGTTCCGGCAGACACCGGTGATGGAGGGAAGCAGTACAGTATACATGGTTATCACAGTGTGTCACGCGACTTTACAACACCAATTACAATGCATCTAGTATAGACAAATCCACACAAGAAGATCATTTCCTTATTCAAGTCTTACACCACACCCACCACCGCTTACACAACTTGTTTTCCCCCTCCCTCCCTCCATCCCTCCTCTTCCCCAGGTCCTGGCATTGCTACTCATAACAAGACAAGACAAGACAAGAATTTCTTCCTATTGGGTCATTTATCATTCTCGGAACAATATCTACCATCCTTGAATTAAGTGGATATATTCTTCATTTCCCCCCTCCAAATCCTCTGATGAAAAAGCCCAATCCCATAATTAATCCATCATTCATCTTCCTATCCCTTTGAAGAAAAAGAAAAAGTCAATGCCTTGATATCGTTTTTGTTGTGTTATACCTCCGTCTTATCCTTCCAGATTCTCTGCTCCGACTGACAGACAGCAGCAACATTGCCCACCAGAAAACAAAAAGGCCAGGCTTCAACAACACTTAATAGAACTTGACCTCGGGAGCATCCTCTTTATGCTTCGTATTGTTAGCTTTAGAGTCCTTTTCGGTGGACTCGGCCTCCTTCTTCCAGGGAGCTTTGGGAGGCTCCGCGGCGGTCATGCCAACAACAGGCTTCTCGGGATCATTTCCCCGGGCCAAAGTACCCCACAGCTTGTTGCCACGACCATTGTCATTATCTCCGCCAATTCTATCCATCAGTCTCACCATGGTGAGAACCGATTCGTACAAGGGAGGAAAAGCCTTCATAGCCTGGAGGTTTGGAACCTCCCAGTCAGCCTTCTCGCCAGGTGAGATGAGAGAGTTCATCTTGAAGACATCCTCAATCACTGTAGAGACCACAGCGGCCTCATACCAACGCGTAGGATCCCCGTCACGCTTCATCTTCTTGGAAGTCTCCGGGCCATAGCGACGAGCGTGGTAGTTCTTCTGCAACATCCCCTGGGGATTGGAATTGTGCCAGGAAAGTTGCTTCACATCCATCTGCTCCACCTCGGTAATTTCGAGTGCGCTCTTGAGATCGGGACTCGAGTGACGCCACTTCGTGAGCACCCGAGCATTCTTAACGCTGACCGAGCTGGTAGGGATGCTGAACTTGAGATCCGGTCCATCACCCCAGGTGATCTCAAGACCACGGAATAACCGATTGGCAAAGTCGCCAAAGATTGACTCCATCTTCTTGCAATCAATGTGTGTCAGCATGAAACGCAAGTCCCAGTTGCAACGAATCGCATGGACATAGAGAGGGGTGACTCCCTCAGCATCGTGAGCAGGATGAACGGGCTTTATCATAATGTTCAGATGTTTTGGCGAGTTCGAGGCGGAACCATGGTCTTCAATCTCGATAACGAACTGACATGACCTGTTTTCCATTTCTGAGATGCACCGAAATGAGTAAACCGTCCACGAACTGGCGGGCTTGGTTGTCCAGAATCGCTTCCCCTCGTCAAAAATGTTCTGCATGTTGATCAGATCCTCCACATCAGCGCCAGAAGTGGTGAGAACCTTGGTGAAATGAATCCGGTTGCGTTGCTCTACGGGGCTGACAACGGAGGTGACAGCATTCAGCTTGTTCAGTATGTCCCACTTATGCCATCCATTGCTCCGAACGTTGGGCCGGTTGAACGCAAGCGCGCTCTCGTCGACCTCCCCCAGGATTGCGCGGCCAAACTCGGCCTTCAACTCTAGAATCCCGGAACGGAACGGGCTGCTGATCAAGAGTCGCTTGAGAGCATCCTCAAGATTACGGGTAAAGCCTGGCTCAGGCATCCAGCCTTGAATGGCTTCGTCGATGTCGATGAGATGTGGGTGGCCCTCGTTGTGGTTCTTTTCCTGTTTCTTCATGGCTTCGTAATTCAGCACACTAGGGTCGTTGTATCTCTTGAACTTGCTAGTATTGTCGGTGGCTATGATTGATGTTAGTATCAGGTTGCGAGGAAGGGGGAAGGGGGGAACACTTACAGATAGGGCTGGAGTCTCCGAGTTCGATAAGATCACCGCCGATAGCCGAGTTCTGATCCTCGAGGCTCATGAGGTCCATGAGATTGGTAAAGAATTTTTTGGAGGCTTCTGGTGCCACAATGTCGCCTGTGATATCACACTTGGAAACGGAGGTGGAAGACTCGACAGGAGACTCAATGTCAATCAACTCCCCAATAGCCGGGGCATCAATATCAATCAACTTGCCGTCGGCAGCAATATCTGAGGTGAGCCAGGAGTAGTACTCAAAAGCTTCCTGCTCAGTGTCGAACGGGGGTTCGGCAGCTTGTAGAGAGGGTGAACCGAGGGCGGCGGGGTCGGGGATACTGGCGATCCATGCGTCTATTCCTGACTTACCGCTGCGGCCTGGAGTTTTTGGTACATCAACTGTTTCTTCCTTTATCTTGTTGCAGGTTGCAGGCCGACCACCCAAGACATGGTCCTGTTTGTGGTCGGTTCGTCCTCTGACTGAAGGACCAAACGTGGAAACATAACAGTTCTTCAACATGCTATACTCGCAAAGACGGATCGACACACCAACCTTGTACATACGCTCGTACGCACTCTCCAAGTTACGCACTTTGGCACTGTCGATAAGAGTTGACGAGGTCAGCCTGGGGTCAATATTGGTCATGTGGCGCATGTCGGCAGTGAATGGTATCTCGCCGTCGTCCCAATTCTCGGCATACAACAAATGCTCAAATCGACCCGCAGACAATTCAATGGTCTACGTCACTGGTGAGCTTATGGTCCCGATAAATAGATAATATCAATTGCAAGTAGTTATTCATACTTTGGCGGAGAGCATGACACGCAGCCTGGCCCGTGTTTTGAAGACAGATGCTTCGTCGTGACCACCAATGTAGAGGGTGTTTCCCGTGAGATCGTGGGTGATGGTGACGTTGTAGTCGCGCTGAAGCTTCAGGCGCTGGTCCTCGGTCAAGAAGTCATTGAGGTGGACAACCTGACCATCCTCGTTGCCGTCCTCCCAAACGTGCTTGTAGAGAAACTTGTCGATGGCGGCAGGATAGCGGTAGGCGTCGTAGTTCTTGGTCTTGATTCTCTTGATCGATATGACTTCGTTGACACCAATGATCCACTCGTTGTCGACCGTGCCATAATTCAGCCTTCCATCGGGGCCTAAAAGAGGCGAGAAGTCGCCGTCAAAAGCATCCTTCGTGATCTCCTTGGCGAGCCTGTAGAACCGAAGCCGAAGTGCTTTGGCATCGGCATCATGGCAGATGGCCCTGAACCAATTCCAGTCCGTCTGAAAAATGATTTCGACGTCGGGCTGCAATAGTTGATTAGAAATGTGTATGCACAGGGACATGAGCGCGACTTATACTTACACTCTGAAGATCATAGAGTGTGTCGAAGATACGCTTGACTGCCTTTGGAGTGTAGATCCAGCAGGTGGCGAGATAGAACTCAATGAGGGGATTTCCCTCCAAGGGGCCTGAGGAGGATGACTTGGTGACAGACAAGGCCGAGCTGTCGACAGACTCGACAGACTCGTCAGACTTGTCAGACTTGCCAGACTTGGGAGAAGCTATTGCGAGATCAGCAGACTTTGTCGACGCCGCCATGGTTGCGTATTTTCAGGTCTGCTGGGGATAGCAGGCTGAAATGTGGTCAAAGGCGTCAATCAAAGGTCTTGCTGTTGGATGAGGGCGAGAGAAAGACAGAGTGGGCTGAATTTGAAAGCTATATGTGTTCGTCGCCCGGGGGATAACTGCAGCAAGCTCCACCAGGGGCTTCCGGAAAGCCAAATTCGATGAGAATGGGAAAGAACAGGGCTGATGAAGCGGGGCCTATGGGATCCGGAACATTCTATCTGGCAACTGGCGGAGCGTCGGCGCATGACGATGCAGGTTCAACACCTGGCGAGGAAGGAACTGATTATAAGAACATCAGATGGGGCTGTGTGACCATGGAAGAAGTTCGCATCTAGGGAAAGACGGGAAAGAGGTGTAGAACCTGCGAGGCTACGCGCCTACATGAGCATTCACCATGGAAGCCCGCCCCTGAATGCCAAGGCGGCCTTCAGCTGTGACTGTGACTGCCGCTGCCCGAACTCACTCTGCCATTAGACAAAGTAGCAGGTAGTGAGGGTTCGCAAGCAGCAGTCCAATTGGTGAAGAGCACGGAACATAGCAAACAGGAGGTCGGGCCAGAAGGATCATGATCCTCGATGGAAGATGTTAATGAGCTTATGCCAATTTTCAAAACGCATGTCAATATCTGAGCGGACCATAAGGAACAGAAATCTGTAGCTTGAGACGATTGCCATGAAGAGACAGCATTGACGGTGTGTCATCTTCCAAGCATTGTCCGTTTGCGATCTAAGCATCAAACATGCAGGAGATAGGTCAACATCATGTGGGGAGCAGAGACACCACGTCGAGTCACCTCCTCGCTTAACATCCCATCAAAAAATAATATAGAAAATACCTCAACACTTCAACCCAAAAGTATGTATTCCATTTCTTTCCATGAGCTACCAAGTCCCTTATGCAAATTTCCTCCATTCCATCAGACGGACGGACGGATAGGACAGAAAGAACGAAAGAGAGAGAGAGAGAGAGTGTGTGAGTGAGAGTTATAAAACCACACACCACACCACATCCCGTACTTGCGTGAGTGTACTACTGTGTCTGAAAGTCAAAGGGGTATAAACTCCCAGCAAATCCATCACCGCCGTCATCACTTCCACGCTCTTCTTGCTCTTACTCCTCCTCGCAATCTACTACTTCTCTCTCCCCTTCCCAAAGAGAAAGAGAGGGAAAAAAAGTAGAAACATCAGAAAGAAGAAAACAGAAAAAAAAAAAAACTAAACTTCCCAGACAGAAAACAAGTTTGTCAAATTCCCATTACCCCCCCACCTTGCAACTCCAGTTGGAAAGTCCCGAAATAACAACGGAAAAAAAAAGTCATACAAAGCCTTTCGACCCGCCCCAAACTCCATCCCAATGAAGTAAGGTAAATAAACCCTTCTCTACCAGAGGAAAAAAAAGTAAAGGCATAGTAATAGGTAACACCCCTTCACTATCCTGGCAAAACAAAGAACTCAACAACTTGACAACAGCCGAAAGAAAAGAGATTTCCCCACTACCAACCAGACTTCAAAAAATACAACGAACGAACACCCCCAAGAAGTCGGACAGACAGGCAGGCCATTTCTATCATGTCGTCCCTCCACTTTTTCCCCACCATCCTTCAGAAAAAAAGACCATGCATGGCTTTTTGTGTGCTGTTTGAAAAGAGAAAAAGAACAAACCGACGAAACTTTGGTTGGTATGCTTCCAGGATGCTTTGTGGAGAGAAAAAAAAGCAGACGAACGAACGAGACTCCAGAGGTTCGAGAGGGAATGGACGATGGAATGTTGGATATCTGGGTACGGGTGGTTGAATCGATCCGATTACCGTTTCATTATTGTAGAAAAGTAAAGAAAAAAGCTGCGCTGTGTGGCTGTGGTCGTCGTAAGATGAACTTGAAAAAAGGAGAAAAAGAAAAGATAGAAGAGAAGACGACGCATGCTGTGCCGACAAGGAGAAAAAGCCGAGGTCCGAACATGTAACGCGCCGCGGGTCTGATCGTAAAAAGGCAGATCCGGTATGATGTCGTTCTCAATGCCAGGCGGGGGTCCGTATCATGCCATGGACTGCCTTAACCGCAAGGCCGTTGCGTGGCCGCCGCCGCCGAGAAACTGAGAAGGTGCCGGTATGGGAAAGAAAAAAAGACGTGGAGCTTCCTTCACTCCGCCCAGGGAATGTTCTTCTTGACGTTCAACACCCACTTCATCTTATTCAGAACCTCGTTCATTTCTTCAAGCTTGGCTTCGTAGTCCTTCACGCGGAGATCGGCGTCCGTCTTGATCTTCTTCAGCGCATTCTCCTGCTCCACCTTGTACGCCTCATGCATCCGAATATATGCTTGCATCGTTTCTTCTTGGTTTCGAAGATTCTGATCCTGCTGCGAGCAGAGAGCCTCCAAAGTTCGGATTTTTTCGTCATCTCCCCGGCGCTCACCATTCAGCTCGTGGACTTCTTCAGCCATTTTTGCGACAACTCGCCTCACATCTGCACCCTGTTCCTTCCAATGACCGGCCAGGGAATTATACCGACCCTCCATAAGAGCTGCAAGGTTCGTCGCCTCATCGACCGTCCGCTTCGCCTCTGCTCTCGTCTCCTCGAGCGTCTCCTTCCACACGCGCTCCCGATCGCCGGCAGCCACGGCGCGGCTTTTCTCGAGTTCGACGGTCGCCTGGAGGCTCTCGACCTGGCGTTCCTTGCGCGCTAGGAGGGTCTTGGTGACGTTTGCCTCAAGAAGTCGCGATTCGTAGTCAGAGATGGTGCGGTCCAGCTTGTCCTCGAGCAGACGAGCCGTCTGGCGCGCCTCGTCGGCCTTGAGCTGCTCGATCTTGATATCGCGCTTGAGCGCCTCGTTGTCAGACACCAGTCGGTTGATGACGCGACCAGTCTTGCCGAGACCAGCCTTCCCGACCGAATTGTCCCAGTTGCCGGACATGGTAGCTTCGCCGGCCGATAGCGACATCTCATTAGGGGTCATTCCTGTACCTGCTTGCCCTAAGCCGCCGCCGCCTGGTGGTTGATCAGTACTATAGCTCCCGAGGGTCGCCGCAGAGTTGGTCTTGCTAAGACTGCTCTCCCGCTGCGGGATATCAACCATGCTAGGGTACGACCGCAGGGTTTTTGTTGGAGTCAGGCCATTGTCCATGGTCTGCTGCGAGGAGTATGGTTGGGAGCCATCGGACGACATGCTGTTTATTGAACTCGAGAGCGCCGAGTTTCGCGACGTCGCATGCGATTGGGTCCCTTCGCTGCTCGAGTCTTCCCCGGAGAACCTTTGTTTGTCTTCAAAACTTGATACTGTGCGGATCGTCGAGTTCATGCGGTGTGGAAACTGCGGTGAAGATGCAGGAGAGAGGGAGGATGCGGATGGCTGTGACGACTGCGACGGTTGTGGCGGTTGCTGCGTCTGCGTCGTGCCATTGACTCCGTTGGTGGAAGTTCGTGGCATAATTGAGGTGGAAGCGCCTTCAGAGGCAAGAGTAAGAGTTGCTCGAAACGAGGGGCGTTCATGCGACGGCCTTGCGGCCTTACTGGGCGGAGACTTTGGTGAGGTGGGAGGCTCGGCGGGGACTGCTGGGACTGATGCGGGTACCGGTGATGGTGGTGTGGACGAGGATTCTTTTGAGGAAGAGGAGCACCTCCTGTTAGCACTGGGTTCGTCTTGACTCTGTACTAGATCCCTTAGACTCTTCACTAAGGTCAGGAACGGCACTTGGACTCCTGCTGCGCTGTCCAGGCACTTGGGCAGCAGTTTTGCACACCTCACGCAGCCTGCAGGAACTTCCAGGTTGCTGTGCATTCCGGGCACCTCAACACCTCTCAGGTTTTGTTTCAGGGACCTTGCGGCTTGCAGACCTTGCGGCTGCGGGCTGCGGGGAAAAGGAGAGACGGATGAGAGAGACATACTGCGTTCGTTGTCCTGGCTCTGGCTCTGGCTCGTGGAAAAAAAGGAATGTGGCCGCGCCTTCAACAGCTTATTGCGCATTTCTCCCTGTGATGAAGAGTGTCCTTGGACCGGACACTCTTGGACCTCTCTTCTTCAGTGACGGCCAGGGCGTTTGTTTCCACTCGGCGGGTCGGGGTCCGCTGCTGCCGACACCTGTGTTTCGGATCCTTTTTCAACGACGGGTAGTTGCTTGCTGTATGTATTATGTATCTGTCTGTCTGTCTGTCGTTTGTCGCGTGTTTATAGGGGGGAAAGAATGATGCTTTTTTGCTTCAAGTTGAGGATATCCCTATCCCATTAATGATGAATTATCAATTGGATGCTTTTCTGGCTTGGCTAGACCGCAGCCGTTGTGTGTCCACCCCGATTAAACCTGGGAAATCGCGACAGGGGTATTGTTGAAATGGAGGTGTGTAAGACCCGAGGTTGTTTTCTTTTTTCGTTTTTCCTTCTTTCTGATCAACAATGTTTACGTTTTTGTTCATGATTGACCATTGAGCATTACCCGTGTGCCCCCCATCTCATCCCAAAAGTCAATCGCTGATGAGCCAAAAGACCAGACCAGTTTTGATGGGCCCGCGCGGGGAGAAAACCATCCAGAGAAAAGATGGCGTTTGTTGACCCACTGCCACAGCGACATGGCAACCATCCATTTCGTTGTGTCGTGTCTCCCGGGCCGCCTTCTCGGGATGATCGACTGAGACCAAGCAGGGGTTAGGGGTTTATGTTTCTCATACAAGTGTATCACCAGAGACTGTTGGCCATCGTGAATCTTGTATTCGTAATTCCCAATGAAATAAAGCAATTCCAGCCATTTTAATGCCCTCACAGACACAAAACCCAAGCAAAAGGCCCATATACCCCCATCAAGGCATATCAGAGAAAAGAAACATTTATTTGATTAATCTCCGTCTCTACCAACCAAAAACCATCCTCAGATCCAAACAGGTAAGAAAACCAGATCCCGTACTGCAGGTAATATGATGAGAACCCTGGTTATCAAATTTGCGGATTTATGCCAAACTCCAAAAAAAAAACACAAAAATCCAGCCGGGCCTGGGTCCTCGGTCATTTATGATGTAATAACCTCTCGCTTTTACTAGTCGCGTCGATTTTCACGCGTCTTATGTCGTGTCGCGTCACCCTCATAAACCTGAATTTCTGTATAATTCATCATTTACAAACAGACACACACACACCTCCCCCCAAAAAATCATATACCCTGTTTTCAGAAACCCCTGCCAGACCCGCTAATAGTACAAATCGTACAGCACATGCATAACCTATTCGCCCAGATGCGTGTGAGAGACAAAAAGATGTCAGATACTGGGAAAGCAAAAGTAAAAAAAAACAACCCCTCAAAAACCAGAAGAGAACAAGGATCTAGGCACCTCCCTCTACCTTAACCTATCTCAATGTTGTGCCTTTTTGGCGGTCCCTTCAATCTCCTTTTTTGATATATTCGCGTGACTTATGTATGCTTGCACAGCATCTGGTCGCCCTTATCCTTTCTCCATAAACCTTAGCCGGGTTGTTATAAAATGATGCTGATCATAGTGATCGGGGGCTCCCGAAAGTTGACGAGAGGCCTTCTCCGTATATCTTTCGTTGGTGTTAATTTCCCCGTGCATCTTACAATGTCTATGTCTCTGTTCTTCTCCTAAGCTGCGACAGCGGAACTTGCTCCAACAGTCTGCGACTCGATAAAACCTGGCCGCCACTTAATTAGATACTTGGCCGCAAGCGGACGAGCATCCACGACTATGATTACTTGTCAGTACAAATCCGCTTAAAGATGAAGGAACAGGAACAACTTACATTCTTTCCAGATCTCGGCGACAGTATCCAGCGCAATCTCCCTCACCGGAGGCCTCATCATAACAAGGTACAGCATGCTGGTCAAGGTAAGGTTGACCGTAGTAGGGTCACCGCACAGCATCTTGCACTTTCCAAGCAACTCTCTGCTCAGCTCCGGGATCTCGGCTAGGAATCTGGTCAACACCTTGTCTTGTGGTGTAATGTAGCTCAGGAATCCGTCTATAAGCCGCAGGGCGCACTTCTCGTAGTTCAGAGGCGCACCACTCCCACTGCGTTTTACCAGCTGATCATTGTACCACTCCTCACAGAGCCAGGCGACAGCGACTTCTATCCGTCGTCGCCAGTCCTCGAGAATGTATACAAATAAAAGCTCGCGGATAGTATCGTTGAGAACCAGGCGGTCGGTTTCTTCTTTCTTGATGTTGCTCTCCAGACCAGCGGTGCTACGGGTGGCGAGACGAGTCACAACGGTCAGCCAGGACTCTCGGTCGTAGGAACTGGCGGCAAGGCGATTGATGCCCGCTTTTGGCTTGCGGGAGCCCTCTTCTTTAAGAGATGACAAAGGACCAAACAGGCGCGCTGCGGCTGGTTGGGCCAATCTGACGGCCGTATCTGAATCGAGGAGGGGAGGTGCTGGAAGAGTAAAGGGGCCGAGACCAAGGGCCTCGGTATGATCTGGTGATATTTCCGGAGGTGCGTTATCGAGCTTGTTCAGAATCTGTTCTGTATCCTCGGCCGCATTAAAGTTGGGCTCGTAATCATCATCTTCCTCGTCAATGCCCAGCGGTGCCGTGGCGGGATTGATGGCACCTGGTTGGGCTGCAGCAACAACAGTAGTAACTGGCTGGAATGTCTTTAAGCGATCCCTGATGCCGGCAATGGCAAAATCTAGAATCCCTGGGGCAATTGAAGCCAATGTCTTGACGACTATTCTTGTTGCCAGGTTAGGAGGCACTTGAGTTGCGTCGAATGATTGTAACCCTGGGTTATTGGTGATTGTGTACAGAGCAGCGTAGCTGTGCGGTCCAGGTCCCAGCGGTGGAATGGTTAATGGGGCGGCAGCAGGGGTTTCGGTCTTCTGTCTCTTCGCATCACCGTGTTGAGCAGCACCTTGATCCGCCAAAGCTCTCTTGCGTCCGGCCTCGTCGAAGATCTCTATCCTAGACCGCTCCAAGCGCTGGATATATTGCTGAATCCGTCCTAACTGCTGATGACTCGGCGCTCCAGGCTGAAAGTTAGGGTCCCTCTTGATGATGTGAATGAGCAACATGCGGGTGGTCTTCTCCATCGACTTAACAAGCACCTTGATCGTCGGTGTCATGGGCGAGTTGGCCAACTTTAGAGGGTTGAAGTTCATGATGCAATTGATGATCCGGTTTGAGGTGCTAGGACGGGTTCGTACGAGAATGGACAGACAGTTGAGCGTCGCATCAACCAAAAGGGCATCATTGCTGTTATCTTGCAAGACGCCTAGCATTCTGTCGAGAAGACCGGTAGCCTCCGCTTCCATGTGTCGGGGATCGAGTATAGGGTGAGAACCAGTGATCATGCCCAGCGAGACGTCCAAGCCAGGATACAACTGATAAAAAAAAAATGAAAAAAGTCAGCAACAAAATCATTCGGCCTCTCCTGTAAGGGTTACCTACCTTCGCTTCTTGTCCGTTCGATACGGTCTGGGCCAACACAACTCTCTGGGCAAACTTGATGCAGCTCAACTTCACAGGCGGTGGTGCACTGTCCCAGATGCGTAATATCCTCGATTTTATCGCGGACATTTGCTCCCAGGGGTCGGGGTGATATGAGTTGAAGATACTGTGAAAGCAATGGCTGGTTAGTAACAGTTCAACATGCATGAGCCAGTTCGTCGAATATATTGGGGATTCAAACATCACAACAGGTGAGCTTCCACGAACAGCACAGGATAAGGCCTAGCTTCCAGAGAGAATAACTCGGGGAATGTATGGGTCACAGCAGTGAAAACAGGAGCATATATATAGAGAGCAGAGATCTCCCATCTCCAGTGCCGCAAAAAAGCCCAGCCAAGCCATAACCATAATAATCGTCATCATTGTCGAATCATCACGAGATTCAAAATACTTACATCCATCTTACGACGATCGGGTAAGCGCTTGCGGCTGCTCCAATGCTTGCCTTGAGAACGATCGGATCGTCATCTCCGCTCTCCAAGAGTGCCTTGATTGTGTCCAGGACAGCAATTGTTAGACTCTCTTTGTCGTTCCTCGCCAGGACTGGTGTTGCAAGCGACTCTGATAAGAACTCGGCTCCCCATCGCCTCAACTCTATCGGCGCTGTCGGACCGATAATAGGCAGCACCCCTTTGACGATTTTCTCGTAGTAGACTGGTGTTGTTAAGGCTAGTTTTCGCGCCGCTTGGAGTTGGTCTAACTGCTCGGCGACAGAAAGGGTTTTTGCTGGCGCCGCCATGTCTGCTGTTGTGAGAATCGAAGAAAGCCTTCTAAAAAAAAACAAGAAGGGCTGATAGACAGTGGCCGGGTCTGTGGTGAAAAGGGAAGTACGTTGTGGGAGGTATGGATATGCAGTGTGAGTACAGAATAGAATCAGGTACCGAAAAAGTCGTTGGATGTGCAATGAAGGGTTCAAAGATTCTACTGTCTTGCTTGTGTTGCGAGAGAGTGCGTGGTTCCTGTGTGGTGCAAAAGAATTGACACACGATGCGCAACTATCTCTCAAAGTTGAACGGTAGTTGCAGGCGATCAAAGAAAACCCAGAAGCTGCTTCCTTTCCCTGTCCCTGCAATGATGAGAATCTAAAGTATCGTCGCAGCGCAATCACTCGCCTCCAAGTCTCTGGTGCTTCTTCCTCTCCCGCTTCGTCTGGTTGTTGATGCTGAAAGAGTGTGGTTCATAGTACCTTGGGCACTTCAGTGAATTCGGTGGTGGGGGAAGATTCCGAACGAAGGGCGATGTGTCGTGTCGCTCGAATGGAAAGAAGTCAGGAAGAATCAATTGCATAAATCATCCAATGCCGTTGTCGTTAGTATTTGCGCCGATGCTCCCAGCACCAATCAAAGGACACTTTTTTGCGTTGTTGGGTTGAATTGAGATGGCCGCCTCGAAAGGTGGGCGTTTTTGATAGCTTGAGGTTGTGGTTCCCCCAAGCAGAGAGACGCGCCAGAACCTGGAAGCTAAAAAAGTGACGTGAAAGAACCTGGAAACCCGACACCCTAGTCAAGAAACAGAGTTGACTCGCTGCGGTCACTCGCTGATTGGCCAGACGGCGATAAGTCACTTTGAGAAACCTTATCAGCTGCGTGGTCGGCAATTCCCGAGCTTTTCCGCAGCGCATCATATCACTGTGGCGCCTGACTTCTTCAACTGGCAGCTTTGCGCTTGAAAATCGCAGAGGAATTACTTAGTTTTCGGTGGCAGCCATGGCCGGGTAAGCCTGCGATCTATGCCATGCCTTGCCCCATTCTGCCCTAACCTTGGATATACAAACAGACCGGGAATGCAGCGCTCCAGCTATTACGATAGCAAGCACCGGCAATCGCCGGCGCTGATCCGTGCTCGTCGACCCTACCTCTTCAAGAACGCCGTCGTCGGACTCGGGTTCACTGCTGTTGCCCTTGGAATTTGTTCGTCGCCCAATATTTCTAGGCATGAGCTTGTTTGCCTTACTTCTGCTAACGCAGGACTTAACTTAGATGCCTACACAATCAACGCCATTGGCCAGGACGACTTCGACGACGTCAAGATTCCCGATGTGCCCATGAAAGCTACCCAGACCGCCAATAAATAAAAACCATTTAAACAAAAGATCAATTGGATCAAGGTGTGCGCAGTGGCAAACATTACATGTGTATAACAAGGAAAAGAGCAGGTGGGAGGTCACTTGGAAGAGAAGAGCACGAACCAACACGGCGTTTATGGGACATCATATTTTAATCTTGTTTCTGGAATAACAGCTCAATTCCTACTCCAAACGAATGACGCTTGGCGTCAAATGCTATATGATGATATAAGATACTATGTATGCCACAATATGGCCCCAAGAGAATATACCTCCCGGCTGGTATCTGCCAAATAGAATAGTTCCAACAAGCAGCACGAGGGCTGGTAAATAAAATGCCACCAACAAGAACCAACCAGTCTTTCGAATGTAGAAAAACAATGCCTGGAAACCATACACATATATGTACTTTGTAGTCCATCCCTAGCTATAAACATCATAGGAAAGCCAGAACCCCGCATTACTGTATCATCATGAAGTTCGCCCCTCCATCCCTCCCACCCCCCCGTGAAAGTTGAAAACAAAACTCCTTTTCGTTGAGACTGAATGTAAAATAGCAGAAAAGCGCCACCCGCCAGACCAAATTCAACCCCTTGAACTCCTGCCAGAAAACAAACCCAATTGGCCGCTGGTCCTCCTAAAGAAGTGAACATGTAATAAAAATGAACTCAAACGCACAAACAAACGGGCCACTAAGACGCATGGATAGCAGTCTCGTGTCTCAATTGATCCGAAGGCATTTTCGGCCGCTTTAGGGGCTCGGGTCCTGGAGGAGATAGCCCTTGATTGTGTAGTTGCACGGGCGAGTCGCCGTTCAACATCGTAGGCGCGGCCGGAGCATATCCAACTCCAACTCCGGGGTGCTGGCCAAGGTGCTGTTGGAGCCTCGGGTGTACAGACGACGGCCCAGCAAAGGTTGGCTGAACCTCTGGTTCCCAGTACCCCGCTTGCTGCTGACGCTGGAGCTGGTGCAAAGGGTGATTAGGATTCGCCCAGGGAGTTTGTTCGATGAACATCTCGCCGGCCATGTCAAGAGACGGGCCAAACCCTGCGGTAAGCTCCGGTCGGAAAGGGTGAGGCTGCTTCGCGACTGGCCTAGGTACCAGCTTGCTAGCGCTCTGGATGAATGCGTAAGCATAGTCCTGTACTGTGTGATTCTCAGGTCGAACCCACCTCAATAGCTTCTAGATCGTCTTCCAGTTGATCTTCCGTGACCCCATTAATGGTCGGGGCTGCTGGGAAACCGATATGTTTGGCGAATCCTGATAAAATTGATACCTCCCTGTTGTATGAAACGGCTTGCCTGGCCGCTTGCGCCTTGTTTGCTGGGACATGGAGACCGAATTCCGGTATGACGTTCGTAAGCCGTCTCCTTTCCTGCTGTACATCGTACCAGTCTTGTCCAAGTAAATCCAAGGTCTTCTGCCTCGATTCTCGAACAGCCTGATAATACTGCGACATTATTTGTGCCCGCTCGGCCACCGCTCGGTGCTTAAGGACCGACATTTTGAACTGTAGCTCAACAGTGCTGACCCGTATTTTCTCGGCTCGGCGTTCTTCAAGGCATTGCAACATGGCAAGATATTCGGGGTGCGTCGGGTTGTCGCTTAGGAGCATTTCCTCTTCGCGGTTAAGCTGCTCAAGGCGTTCCTGGTAAAGTCTGTTCGGGGTTAGCGATTGCGCTTCTGTCAAACGATGTCGAAACAGTCAACTTACTTCTCCCGGAAATTGCTGAATTGTTTCTCAATTGCTGCGAGCTCGTCCCAAGCTGCTTTTTTCCGCTCCACTATATCTTGTTGTTAGCTACCCCCAACGAACGCAACAAAGAAGTCGGAATCACATACGCTCTTCCTCATTTCGGTGGGCTGCTTCGGCTTCCTCGTCAATCTCCCCAGCTTGAAGATCTTCAGCTTGCGGTGTAGGGACAGCACTTTGGGTGTCGGCGATTTCGGGTGGCTCGTCGGGAGCTTCCTCAGGAGTGCCTTCTTCGGGGCTCTTGCTCTTGCGCTTTTTTGCAGGGCTTCGCTTCCCTTTCTTTATTCTCGACAACACCCCCACGTCCTCGTCCCCTGAATCAACGGTTTCACCCTTTGCCTCTGCCGTGGCTGGTGGCTCTTCAATGTTATCCTCGTCGGCAGTCTGGTTTCCGCTTGGTGGAGCGGTCGACAGACCCTCATCGTCGATCATGAGCGTGTCATCAGCTGAAAATTCATGGTCGACGACGTCAATTGAGGCCCTCTTCTTAGGCGGCTGCTCAGACTCGACCTGCTCGACGACAGACAACCGCTTCCTTTTGCGCGACTCGGCCGAGTCTTGACTGGTGCGACGCAATGTATTTGTTTCGGTCGAATTTGTGACCTCGGTCTTTTTCACTGCCGTTGGCGATCGCGACTGGGGCACCTTGACAGGCTCGTGTTCGCGCTCGTTTTCGCTAGACGCCATTGACACGTCGTCATCGTCTCCTTCTTCTTCCTCAGAAGGAAAGTTGTGTCCATTGTCGGCGGCTTCGGCGTCAATGTCGGCCTGGAGCTGCTGATGCAATTTGCTTGGGCTTCGCTCGAAGACTCGTTCCCGGCGGTCGATGAATCGTCGGGTCACGGCACCGTCGGCCGAATTGACAATGTCGCGTGTCGCACCGTTCTTAGGAGGTGTGTCGTATAATCTTTCTGTCTCGGCTTCGGAGTCATTGATGTCCAGCTCTGACAGCTTGCTCCCTTCTCCTGGAGACGAAGAGGGAGGGTCGGAGTCGAGTCTGGTGTGGATTCCGTTTCGCTGTGGCGTGCCATGCAGATCGTTGTAATTGTCTCTTATGTCGAGATCAACGTCTTCGTGGTCTGCGTACTTGTCTTCGACATCGCTCAGAGGACTTGACAGGTTGCTGGGGCTGTTGTCGAGCAAGGGTGGGGGAGGGCTTGAAAGTGCCAAAGGCAGCACGGTATCGCCGGTCGCCATTGCAGACCATGCGATTCAGATTATGAAAACGCAGAGGGCTGTTGTGATGTTGGGTTGACTTTGGCCTTCGGTGGCCGAGAGCAAGAGACCGCGCAAAATTGACTTGGGGCCTTCGCAAAACGGGCAGCTTGACGACAGCGGCGGTGCGCGACACTGAGAAGAACAACAACAATACAAAATGAAGAAATAAAAACAAATGTACTCTTTTGTTTGCAAGGGATTAAATTGCCTATGCTTCCCGGCGCCGCTTTGGTGGAGAGGAATTTGGCGCGAAAAGGTGGTGGGCAAAGCGTATGATGCTGGTTGGTGTCGGGACTGGAAGCTGGGAAAGCGGCACCCAGAAAGCACCCAGGAGGGAACACAAATGAACGGATGGGATCTGTTGGTCCCCTTTGCCTGCCCGCCCGATTTCCTGCCGCTCCTAGGGCGGTCTGGGTTGGCAGTACCGATAAGCCGCGATAAGCGAATTTTCTGGTATCTGGTCCCCACATCTGCCGCGCGCTGAACCAGGAGCCAGTCGATTCCTTTCCAAAGGACCAAAAACTTATAGAGGAGAGCACCGTGTAACTGTGAGCTTCCTGTTACACCCTTTTTCTTAAAACCATAAATAGGGAAACAGAAACTCTTCATCAACAGGTTTACCGACCTTTAAACCCCAAATTTCTGTTTTCTTTTTCCTCAAACCTTTGAGCTTGGAGCTTCATTTGCGCCAACACCCAGCACACATCGGCGCAATGGCGAAGGAGTACGTAGAGATCCAATTGAATCTCGAAATTCCCAAGAATATGTCTGACCTGTTATTTTAGCAAATCAATCCTTGCCGTATCGTCCAAGGCGGTCGACCCCGCCCTTGCCTCTCTTTTTTCAACGAGTGTAAGTCAGCAGCTACCTTCTCAGAATTAATTGAGATAAGCAGTTGCTCATTTACCTCCAGGTTGGACCGGTTAAAACTACATCGAAGTCCCGCTATGTCGACCTCCTTCCCCAGAAGACCAGGGAAGCTCCTAAGCCAACCGAGGAAGACGAGGGCGATGATGATGAGGAATTGAGCGAAGCATCAGAGGAGTTTGAGGACGTTTCAGATGAGGAGGAAGAATCCGATAATGAAAGCTCAAACAACGAGAGCGACTCCGACAACGAGGATGTGGATGACGAGGTTTCCGAACCCGATGTCTCCGAAGCACAGCCTGTGGAGGATGGGCGCAAGAGGAAACGGAAACAACGGGATCATGACGAAGATCTTGAGGCCAAATACTTTGAGCGGCTGGCGGAAGAGGATGATGAGCCTACAGGGAAGCGTCGGAAGGACTCGGAAGGCAAGGCTGCACCAGTCGAAGCGGACACGACCAAGGAGGACACCGAGATGAAGGACGCAGACGAGAACTCAGACAACGAGATCCCGGTTCACGAATCTCTTGGAGCTGACCCTGCTGTTTCCGAGATTGAAAAGGCGAACCGCACAGTCTTTCTGAGCAACGTTTGCTCGGAGGCAGTCACATCCCGCACAGCCAAGAAGACGCTGTTGAAGCATCTGGCCTCCATCCTGGATTCCAAGGCCAACCCGCCACAGAAAGTGGAATCGATTCGGTTCCGGTCCACAGCATTTGCCAGCGCCGCCCTTCCAAAACGTGCGGCATACATCAAGAAAGAAGTCAAGGAGGCAACAACAAAATCCACACACGCCTATGCCGTTTACAGCACGCCCCTAGCCGTCAGACTTGCAGTGGAGAAGCTCAACGGCACCGTAGTCTTGGACCGACATCTTCGTGTGGACAGCGTAGCCCATCCGAGCCCCGTGGATCACAGGCGCTGCGTTTTCGTCGGCAACCTGGGCTTTGTTGATGACGAGACGGTGTTCAGCGTCAAAACGGACGAGGATGGCAAAGAGATTACCGAAAAGAAGAAGCGGACCAAGCAGCCCATGGATATCGAAGAAGGCTTGTGGCGCGTCTTCGGCAAGGAGGCTGGTAAGGTTGAGAGCGTCCGTGTTCCAAGAGACCCGGCTACCCGTGTTGGCAAGGGCTTTGCCTATGTCCAATTCTACGTAAGTTGCTAAACCCGCTTGGTCTTGCCTCGCCCCGAACTAACACAGTCTCGTTAGGATGGCAATGATGTTGAGAAGGCCATCCTCCTCAACGAAAAGAAGTTCCCCCCAATGCTGCCTCGCACCCTCCGTGTCACTCGCTGCAAGGCTCCTCATAAGACAGTCAGAGCAATGGAAGCCAAGGAAGTTCGCCAGGCAGCTGAGCGTAAGGCTAGTGACAAGAAATCTGGCAAGAGTTCATATGTCCCCAAGGTGACACCCGAAGCTCGATCATTGGCTGGCCGCGCCGGGAAACTTCTGGGTCGCGCTGGAGCCGCGCAGCTGGCCGGTAAGGGCAAGAAGGGCGGCAAGGGTGGTAAGCCCATTAGCAAGAGCGATATTCTTGAAAATAGTGGAATCAAACCGCCCGAGAATTTCGTGTTTGAGGGCCGCCGTGCGAGCGAGAAGGACGGTAAGCCAAAAGATTTGAAGTTTAAGGGGGCAAGGTCCAGCAAGGACAAGAAAGGATACAAGAAGCCCGGGGGAAGGGGTGCAACAAGAGCCGCGAAGTGGAGAGCCGGGGGCGGGGATAAGAAGGCAGAGAAATAAATAAGAAATCAAAGGGGGGAGGGGTGAAAAAGTGAGGGTTTTCGGCCCGGGTTGGCCAAATGTCCGTACCCGGGTCCGGACTGAGGATGAGAAGCGGCATCGTTACTCATTAGACAGTCAGTGTTGTGTACGGATATGCACGAAAATATTATCGCCCTTATCCTTTCATTGGGGCTGTAGCTGAGGCTTGAAGGTGGATTGAGGGGGAACACACAATGATGCATCAGTCAGAATTTAATTGGCGGTTTTTCTGTGGGATTGAGTAGGTAAGTTTTTGCGCTCGCCTGAGTTGCACAGTGGCTACTTGATTGGTGGCTGCTTCTACAAAATATTTACCTCTGAGGCAATGCTGGTGATGGGTCGAATGTCTTATTTTTGTTGTCTTCCTGGACGGACCTTTCGGGGTAGCTAGGTAGGGTATCGGTTTCCCCAACATGGTTGTTTTTTGTTGTTGTTGTTGTTGTTGCTGTCGATTTTCATTGTCGACGGGGGACATATCTGCAAGTCACCCGCCACCACTTCCGTATCTTTTTATCTTGCTGCCTTTTTTTTTTTTTTTTTTTTTTTTTTGGTCAAATTCCCCATCCCAAGAATCCCCATTGAATGGCCAGATCTAGACTTGAATGCTCTCCGAGTATAGGCGTTCATCATGCCAATATATACTTGCGCGAGTGACGACTTGTCTCTTTCTTCCCCTTCTTTACAGAGGCTGTAGCCACTCTCTCCATGACGGCATCATATCTCCCAAATCCGCGACTTTTGTCCCTTCTCGCTCTCTTTCTCTCAGCAGGGAATGCGCGTCTTAGTAGCAAGCAATAGGTACGAGCCGATGCTGCCCCGACCTGCACCTCCCTCGGTTGCTTCGTCGACGCTGGGAGCCGCCTACTTCCGAGCCAAGCGATCAGCACCGACGACACGAGGGCAGCAAAGTATGCGACCAACTGTTGCTGGCTATGATTATCTTCAGCACATGGTAAACCGTCAGAACGTTACTGCGGAAGAAGCAATGCCCCAAACAGAGCTAGCCCCCCTGAAGCCGGATGCAACATGCCTTGCTCTAGAGACCACTGCTAGATTCAAAGTATAATTATATCATGCCGGACGGACAAGGTCGATGATCGCTCGGTCCATTAAGGCTGGCTGTTGACTCGCGTACCGATGGCATGACCGTTGAGAATTACCTGTGCTTTTTTAGGTCTCGAGCATTTCTCGTGAAGTGTTTTTCCGAAAACGAGCTCACCGGGGCAACTCCGCGCCAGAGAAGGAGTGCACAGGATACAGATGACGATATCCGAAATAATGTCCGGAAGGGGTTGGATGTTACGAAGGCTACGAACTATCGGCAGAATCGATCGCGACTTTCACCAAGTAGGAATGCGCTAGGTACATCACGAGTAAGTCGAAGCAGCAGCATCGCCGGCACCAAGCGGTCGTCCACCCAAACCGATGCTCCGTTGCCGCCCACCAAGCGACCATGTTCAACATCTCCGATCAAAGCCGGCAGCGATGCGCCGCCGAATCGAGTGCACCGGCGTATTATCCTTTCCGATTACGGAATTCCAGCTCTCGACAGGTACTACTCGCCGCGCTGGCTGACTGCATTCAAGGACATAAGTCATTGCGGCAAAAAGCCGGCCTTCTTCACCGAGACATCTCTATCGGTAATCTCATGGTGAGCAAGGACAACCGCGGGTTTTTGATTGACCTAGATCTCGCTATCGAAGAACAACGCGTCAGGGCCTCGGGAGCAAAGGGGAAGACTGGAACGAGGGCTTTTATGGCCATTAGGGCTCTTCTCGGCGAGCAGCACTCCTTCATGCACGATCTCGAGTCATTCTTCTGGGTTCTGTTCTGGATATGCATCCACTGCGACGGCCCTGGTGAGGGCAAGGTTGTTGCCCAGTTTGACAAGTGGAATTACGCCGACACGGAGGAACTAGCGAAGTTGAAGCTAGGCACAGTGTCGGATGAGGATATTTTCTGCAAGACCATGGAGGAGTTTTTCACTGAGTATTACCGGCCTTTGCTTCCTTGGGTGAACAAGCTGCGAAAGGCAGTATTTCCGGGCGGCCGGAGGTGGAAGAGAGAGGACAGCGGATTGTATACGCGAATGAGGGAAATCCTTGAAGAGGCTCGTAAAGCAGTAGCTGATAGATAGCGTTGCGGGATGCTGGACAGTCTCTTCTCCCGCCACTCTGTTCTTCTCCCCTCCTTCCCCCCCAACAAAGTCAGGCTTCGTTAATCTTCCAGGGAGACGTCGTTACCGGAGATGTCGGAGATATCAGAGACGTCATCTGTAGTCACATAGGTATCGTTGGCGGGGATGTCGTCGCCAAAGACGTCGATGGTAGGCAGGGAGGCCTCGTGGCTTGCGAAATAAGTGTCGGAGTAGCAGGATTCGCTGGCAGTTAAATAGGACTAGTCACGATCATGTCATCTCGCTCATTGCCTGTCCAGGAATCGAGGGCCTGTTCAAGATAGCCATGAAGGTCCTGAACTTTAGTTCGAGGCACTTTGTTATTCGCCGAAAGGGGTCGTAACTTCGTGTCCTTCTGGTTTGTCATCCTCTCCACGGCCAATGGTCTCGAGGCTTTTTATGCCTTAGGCAGCAACACCCTGCCTCAGCTCTAGCCGCCTTGGCTCCGCTTTTCACCAAATCCGGAAATTGAGGGGTGATGATGTGTCGTGTCTGGTTCCAAACTCTGTGGGAGAGCTCTGACCGCTGTGAATGTCTGGTGCCAAGCCCCGAAGACCCCTGTCGCACGTGACTTGCGTTTTCCACCATGCTTTTGCTCGTTTAGCTCAGCGCTCCATCTGCAACCCCATCGAGGCCTGGAAAGGAATTGACGCCGACATCAGCCAAGTACATGACGGGCCGCTCTTTCATTGCTGAAGAATCTCTGGGAATGACTCCGTCTCCGCTTGGCAAGGGATAACCATTTTCTAACAGCCGGCCCAGCCAGACTACAGGAGTCGTCATGGCGGCCGCCGCCGTTGACCGCACGGATATTTCGCCTTCCTCCCTTCGCGGCCAGACCGAGCAAGAGGCCAGCTCTAACAACGATGTTCCGGAGGATATAGAAGACATGTGGAGGACCTGGGAACGCTGTGTGATTGTCAGAAAACACAGCGTCGTAAAAAGCGAGCGGAGTACAAGCGAGCTTCCGCGTCTACCGAACGGCAAGGTTCTGTACCCTTGGTGGGCCCAAGAACGGTTGCGAAACGAAGCTGCCACGCTCAAATTCATCACGTCAATCCGGGTGGTTGCATGCCTCAAAGGGCTTCGCCGCCGCAACTGATGCAGTCTTCCTTCCACGTGTGCGAATTTTCTGTGCCGCAATGATAACACGCTGAAGTCGGCATTGTCGGATATGACACGGTGGTGTGTTGAGCGGAAGAAGATACAGAAGAATCCGGATGGCTGAAGAGCGATCTGGCGAGAGTAGGCGAGAGAGAGGCGAGACTTTCTCGTGGTTTTATATAGAGAATCAACTGTCGTAGGCAGCCCCGGGTGGCATCATATCAAACTTGCTCGTTAGGTATATTGACTTCATAACGACCTTTCCCAGCAAGCACCTCCATATCGAGCACAGTGACTTTCGCAGCGAGTCTGGGAGCGTCTCTGCACAGATGTGGCAGCGATGTGTGCAGTCCAATGAGTTGCGGCCAGCGGACCAACATAACGCAACACTTCAAAGTGCCACCACAGACACCGCTAAGCCAACTGCGGTCTGCATTGCCCGAACGGGATGCTCTAGAGCACAGAAGTCCTCCAGTCTCGAGGACGTACAGGATCATCAACTCAACCTGCAGGCTTGACCAGACTTCACCGGTTGGGCTTGCCGCTGCCGCCTGTAGATGCAGTGTAGTTTGTAAGGCGCTCTGTGGCTCTGTGACAGAGGGCATGATTGGTAGAGGATATGAGGCGGCCAGAACAGCAAGTTCTGTACTTGGTCTGTATAACTTGGATGAAGTACAGATAGAGATAGATTGTTATTAATGGTCCAACAGTGGAAGTCCTTTCTAGATAAAAAAAACAAAAATTTTACCCAACCCGAATAATCTCAATCAGCTTCACCCACCAACTTTGCCTACTCTACACTGTTGTCATTGATATTTCCCGACCGGCAATCGAAACTAGATCGCCCTCGTTTGAGGTCAAAATACCCGAGTCACATTGTGGTATTCATATGTCTACAGCATAAACACACAAACAACACATCCCAATATGTATATTCGCATTTTCCATCTATTACATATGTACTGTACTGAACTGCATCGTAGGGGCTAGTTTCGCCAAAAACAACAACAAACACAAGACACCAAGAAAAAACCAAACGCGTCGAAGCTTGCTTAGGTTCTAAACTGAAAAATTCAAGGCATAAGGGGGAATGTAATTATCTTTTCATCATAAAATGCAGGCAGGGGGGGGGGGGTGAAGATCAAGTAGTATGCAAAGAGAAATAAGGGGGTCGGGGGCATGTACTCTGTTCCCCCCCTCTCCTTGTTCTTTTTCCAACTTCCCTCCTCCTCCCTCGCCAAACTGTTATCTTTAAGAGAAAAGGGGTTTCGTGTGGGGGAATCTCATCATCGTTTCGAGTACATCAAAATATCGCTCTTTCAAAAGGACACAAAGACAGACACGCAAGCGTGTTTAGTACTCGGCCTCACCCTCATCAAACTCGGTAGAGTCGGCAGCAACCTCCTCGTAATCCTTCTCAAGAGCAGCAAGATCCTCACGAGCCTCGCTGAACTCGCCTTCCTCCATACCCTCACCAACGTACCAGTGGACGAAGGCACGCTTGCTGTACATGAGATCGAACTTGTAGTCCAGACGAGACCAGGCCTCGGCAATTGCCGTGGTGTTGGACAACATGGAAACGGAGCGGTCGACAGAAGAGAGACCAACATCGCCAGGGGCGGCGGGAACGGTGACGGGCTTCTGGTAATTTATACCGATCTTGAAACCAGTAGGGCACCACTCTACAAGGTTGAAGGAAGACTTGGACTTGAGGGCGGCAACAGCAGCGCTGCAGTCGCGGTGCACAACGTCGCCACGGTAGAGGAGAGCGACGGCCATGTACTTGCCCTTGCGGGGATCGCAAACAACCATCTGGTTGTTGGGCTCGAAGCCTGAACAAAAGAGTTAGTATCACGTTCATGGATGCTCTCATCTGAGTTACAAAACTTACACTGGAAGGTCAGGTCGGAAACCTTGAAGCTCTCGTGCGAGCTCTTGGAGGCCGAAATGACAGGAGCGTAGCTGATGAGAGGGTAGTGGATGCGAGGGTAGGGGACCAAGTTGGTCTGGAACTCGTTGAGATCGACGTTGAGAGCACCGTCGAAGCGGAGAGAGGAGGTGATGGAGGAAACGACCTGGGCAATCAGGCGGTTAAGGTGCTCGTAGCTCGGCCGAGGAATGTCAAGATTTCGGCGGCAGATGTCGTACACAGCCTCGTTATCAACCAAGAAGGTGCAGTCAGCGTTCTCAATAGTGCTGTGGGTGCTAAGAACAGCGTTGTAGGGCTCAACGACGGCGGTCGAGACGCGAGGAGCCGGGTAAACGGTGAACTCGAGCTTGCACTTCTTCGCATAGTCGGTCGAGAGGCGCTCGAGGAGAAGAGCGCCGAAACCAGAACCGGTACCACCACCAAAGGAGTGGAAGATCAGGAAACCCTGAAGAGAGCTGCAGTTGTCTGGTTTCCTCTCACGTTAGTTCCCACGAAGCCTTCGAATTGTCTCAAGCAGGTCCACCGCTTACCAGCAACGCGGCGGATACGATCAACGACTGGATCGATCATCTCCTTGCCGACGGTGTAGTGGCCACGGGCATAGTTGTTGGCAGCATCCTCCTTTCCGCTAATCAAGAGCTCGGGGTGGAAGAGTTGTCTGTAATCGCCAGTGCGAATCTCGTCGATAGGAGAGGGGTCGAGATCGACAAAGATGGACCGAGGAACATATTTGCCATTGCTGGTCTCGGTGAAGAAGGTATCGTAGGAACCGCCATCGGCAATGTCCTTAGCGTCGGGGTTGGGGCGTCCATCAGGAAGGAGACCGTGCTCGAGGAGGTACCTGGAATAAGGTTGTCAGTCGAAAGACTGATGATATATGGGTGGATAAAAGCGGTGTGCCACTTACAGCTCCCAAGCGCTGTTACCGAGCTGGGCACCAGCCTGGCCAATGTGAAGATGGAGAACCTGATGGCTTTTGCGTCAGCATACCTGTGTTCTGGAGGCTGCGTGTCGTTCCAGAGGTAGTGTGTCGCGTTGCAAAAAGAGCCTGTCGAGCCGCAGTTATCCAGCTCAGCTTCTGTAGCTCCGTGAACTTGGGAGATTTAGAGACCACCTATGCAACACGGCGACACAATCGCAATTGACACATTGGCTGCTAGCGAAGCTCGTCTTCAAGTTACTTCCCGCGGTTGCATGCGCTGACCAGAAACTGCGAGTACAATCGCCATGCAAAGGCTCAGGGCAGAAAAAAGTTAAAATCAAACAAGGTTGTTTATGTTCTTACCTCGCCTCTCATCTTGACGGAGTTTACTCAAAAGTAGAGATACTGGAAAAAGAAGCCGATTACGGAGCGCACAGCGCAGCGGAGGACAACAAATCCAAGAGGAGGAGGTCGGGAAGGTTCGTGATTTTTTGTCGGAGGAGTTGAGAGGAAGTTCGTCGCTTGCCCCCCAAGCGTGGAGATGGAGATTTGTGGGTTTCCGGGATGCAGGCCGTCCATGGGGGAGGGGAAAATGGTTTGGTGGAGCCACCCAATCCTCAAGTCTGCATGTCTTGGTGACTTTCCCGGACGCACATCATTGGCCTGGACACCAAGTAGCGAGTACCTCGATTGGTCTGATCGTGTTGATGCCCCGCACTTTGGTTTTCTTGCACCGCGAGCCGCCTCACCGCTCGATTGCCCCTGTCCCTGAACCGTGCATCCATCCACCAGCACATCGCCATTCCCGTCGACATCTACGTATCTGCTATCGGAAAAACATATGAATCTGGATATAAGAAGCCAAAAAAGAATCCTTCCCGTCTACGAAAGTCGGGAGACCAGCGGTTGAGCCTCAATCGCGGAAGACATCAAGTTGGCTCGATACCCAGCTATGAGCAGATGCGCTGTCAAAATGCCACATTACAGCCGTATGCACCACCAACGCAAGTTGATTATCGATGGGATGGGATGGGATGGGATGGTGTTATTAGCTTTGTCTGGTGGCTGGAAAAACCTCTTGCGTCGCAACAATCCATATCCGCACAAGCGCATAGAATAGTTTGATGCAACAGTGACAGCTCCAGGCTCTCAGTTACTATTTATTAGTGACCCCAAGTATCCGTCCCATGTGCTGTGCAATCAGACGTGGAGCGTGGCACCAGGAGCTCGGCTCTTGAATGCATTGCATCCGTGGACAAATGGCAATATCCCATCGTATTTGAATCTGAAAATGGCGATATCCCATCGTATTTGAATCTGAAACTGCATCTGGCACAAGGATCCCCTACGAGGAGCGTCAAAGATAGCTGCTCAAGAGGCAACCAAGCAAGATGGTATATCCCTGACAGGTGAAACGCTTTAATTAACACGCAGAACAGAATGGCAAGTGCCGTCTGCAAAGCTTCCAATCAAAACGCGCCAAAGATTTAGCACCAACACGACAATCACGAAGGAAATAATAAATTAGATACGAAGTAAGCTACAATGTCATTAATGCTTAGACTGAGACGAAAAATCAAGTTCCTTTTTTTTTTTTTTTTTTTTTTTTTTGGGGGGGGGGGGGGGGGGGGTTTTTTAAAAAAAAAAAAAAAAACATGATTATTAAAAAGGTTAAAAACTGTGGGGGGGGTAAAAAATTTTTTGTTTTTAAATG